>JAFVLL020039760.1:0-124997 GCA_021397915.2 Tor tambroides | reverse complement strand
TGACTGACTGAGAGTGTACTTTTAGATATTTAAAAAGATGTGCCATTTTCCAAACATTATATATTATATTTTTTGTTTACTCGCCAGATTATCTATCTATCTATCTATAGATAGAGAGATAGATAGATAGATGTGCTTCACCATGTGTATATATGTATGAAGCACACAATAAGATAATTGTATCAATTCATACAGGGCTAGTAGTACATACAGCTGTATAACCAGATACACACCCAGGTATCGGATCAGTACTCGGTATCGGCCGATACCCTTAGCCGAGGTATCGGAATCGGTATCGGGAAGGGAAAAAGGGTATCGGAACATCTCTAATAAAGGCACAGAGGAACTATACATTTTTTTTTCCCCAGGAGATGAACACTAACAATACTGATAGCCCATCAGGATACATAACTTTAAAGAGCTTGAGCATTTAAAGTAGCAGGCAGCATGCACTTTTAACAAACAGAACATTATTGTTGTGGACATTGATGTAGTTATCATTATAGCTATTGTTTTTGGTGCGAACGGGCCTTCACTGTCCGTTAATAACAACCTCTTGTCAGAAACAAAGGAATATCTTCATTAATGCTTGGAAACAGTAGCTTAGGATGGGGAAAAAAAACCACTGTAAATATTTGTGAGGGTGCAGAAGATGCTATGCTTATTGTGGAGACAGCTGGTCTCCAGTCTGCTCTTCCACTTTTGTTTGTTTTTTGGTTTTGACTGTGGATGATTTATTTAGTAACATTCATTTCTACCAGCATAAAAATGGATGTTGAAGAATAAAAGAACAATGATAAGACTGCCCAGCTCAAGATTGTCCAATCTAGCCACACACAGGTTCACAATTTGAACCTGGTTGGTAATAAAAAACTTTAAACAACAACTAAAACACTGAGTAAAGAGAAGAAAGCAACAAATGAAGAAAAGAGCAGACCATGTAGGACTAACCTGAAGCCTGAGAAAGATCTGTGTGAAAGGCTCCATTCTGACCAGATATGAGGCCACAATCATTGCAGAGGAGTAATGAGTGCCATAATGATATGCTGGAGTCTCGCCTGTGAAGAAACAAAAACATGTTTAAAAAGTCTCAGCATAACAAGCACAGCTAACAGATCATCAACAGGGGTCTCTGACTCACCATTAGGATCCTCCCAGTCTTTGAATCTTTTCTTGTACTGGATCAGTCTGTCATCTGTCTGAGCTCCCATGGGTTTGGATAAGTTTCGGAATGTCTTTGGATTGTTGAGGTCCAGTTCCTGTGGAATAAATCAAGATTTTGAACTTGGAAAACTGAAGCTCAGACTGCACTGAACTGCTACAAATTCCCCAAACAGAATGCCAATATACTGACATCTTCTGACAGAAGATCTGACTTTTGAAACACTGTGATTCTCAACATTTTGTGCTGTAGGACTTATTACAAGGAATGATCAAAAACAAGTTTTTTACCTCAGAGTCAAAGTCTGCCAGGATCCATGGAAAGACAGGATACTGCATCAGGTCATTATATGACCTGCCAGCCAGTGTGTTGAGATGCATCAAATACTGGAAATTACTGATTTCACCTCTCTGCAAATAATAAAGAGTCTTTCATAAGCAACACTGAACAAGAAAACAAAACAAACAGACAAAAATCTTAAAGTGAAGATACCGCACCTCCCATCTTTGGGTCACTGATTTCTCGCCAACCAGAGTACTGAGAAGACCAGACCTATTTAGAAAGAAACAGGCATATGAATGTTTATTTTAATAAATTTTCTAAATAAACTCTAAATTCACTTGTAATGTGTAATGTGAGGGTAACATACCCTTGTTCCACACTGGTGTTCGGACGTTGCCCAGAGACGGATTCTGAGCTGTCGGCTAGTGAAGGAACAACTGCCAGGAACCTAGAAAACAGGATTTGGCCTTGTGTAACCAACAATTTTTCTGAGGTTCTTCAACAATTAAATTACTATCAAAAACTATTTTTTCTTTTTTTGGGGGGTGAGGGTTAATATGTTTCCGCAAGAATGCATTAAAGGGATAGTTCATCCAAAAACAAAAGTATTAGTTTCTTCAAGAAGAAAAATCTTTTTTGCTCAACAGTGGAAGGAAACTCGTACAGGTTTACAATGACATGAGGGTGAGTAAATGATGACAGAACTTTGGGTGAACTTACAAAAGCTTTCAGTTATTAATTGTTGCTCTTTTGAACTTTCCATTCATCAAACAGTCCTCAGAATTTCCATTAAATGTTTAGCAGTCAACTGTTTTCATCAGTGATAATGTTTTCTGAGCTTGAAATCAGCATATTAGAGTGCTTTCTAAAGAATTGTGAGACACTGAAAACTGGAGTAAAGGCTGATGAAAATTCAGCTTTGCCATTACAGGAATAAATTACATTTAAAATATATTAAAATTGAAAAAAGTTGTTTTAAATTGTAAAAATATTTCATAGTGTTACAGTTTTTACAGTATTTTTACTAAAATGCAGCAGCAATAAGCATAAGAGACTTCAAACACACATAATCTATTACGGTTGCGTATGAATGTGTGGTACACCTGCTCTAATATAGACAAATTTCACAATGATTTGCTGCCAAAATGGGGAGCTGCAGTGCATGACAGAATCTGAGAAAATGTCAGAAGAATTCATTTAGTTTGTCACCCTTTTAAATTCTTAATTGCGGAGTGTGACAACATTTGACAGAAGAGTGCAAGATTTCATCTAAAATTGTCAGAAAGTGTGACATCCACAGCCAAAACAGAGCTGTTTTGAGCCGGCTAGTGGGATGCTGCCTTAAAAGGCATCGGTGTTTACAATACCTCTGATACACTTTGTTCCGGACTCCTTTTTGGAAAGCCAACAGATAATTTCTTCCATCTCCGGAAAACACTTCTACTGCCATGGGCTGTGATGAAGAGAGCAAAGCATAACTTCATTATTGGCATTAACATGAAAGCTGCCCAGTGTGTTATTTGGGTTCAAGCAAAGAATCAAACCAAACAGTTTGTTTGCACACCTGAAGCAGGTAGCGACGTTTGTGCACCTCTCTGATGTCTTCGTAAGCAAAGATGCTACAGGTTCGTTTCAGCTGACTCTTGCTCTGCCGGGCCCCTCGGGGAATGATAGGCTCATGCATACTGCAAATGTCACAAAAACAAGCAGCGTATAGACCCAGTGCAACCACTAAAGCAGTGGTTCTCAACCAGGGGTCTCAGCAAAATTCCACAGAATGACTTAAGCCAATTAAATTATTAAGCCAATTATCATTAATATATTAAAATAATCTAAAAATAACCACAGAATGGATTCACACAATGAACTGTAGGTTAATTAATGGGAAATATCAATGCTTCCAATTTCTTTGAATAAAAAAAAGTTACCAGATTTGTCACAATTATAAGAAATAGAAATTCTAAGAAATAGAAAAAGAATAATAGAATGAACAATAGAACGATAGATAATTAGAATGACAGAAAGAACGATAGAATGAATTATAGATAGAACAATAGAATGATAGATCAAACAAACAATAGAGAGATAGACAGAATAGCTGAATGGTAGATAGAACGTATGAAAGATAAATAGATGGAGAACAATAGAATGGCAGAACAAATGGCAGAGAGACAGACAGATACCAGAAGATCTGCTACAAGTGAGTCTTTGTAATTTTTTTGAAGGGCAGAATCCAAAATATAAATTCTTACTTTGCAGGGAGTGTCTCAATGTCTCTAATCTCTCTGGTGACTGTCATTGTGAAGCCATCAATCACATAGAAATGTTCTTTCCCAAATAAGAGCAGCCCTTCACTGGTGTCCAGACCCTGAACTCGAGCACAGCGGTACATGTGCTGGATCTATCCGAACACACACGGCAAACACATTCTCAGTACACGTTTTATATCAATCAGTTCAAATTCAAAAAGCAAAATAAATCTAATCATCCAACCAGACAGATATTACTAATTATTTCCCTCATACTGATGGAGGATAATGTGAGCAGCAAATGACTAACTGCTGTTACAACAGGAATGATCAATACAAAGCTTCAGATTAGAAATCTTTCACCCAAATTTCCAAAGCCACAGTCGACAGTGACTAGCAGTGACTGAAAGATATATAGCTGTGGTGTCCTGCAGACCTTCTCTCCCTCCTCCAGCAGGCGGAGCAGTGTGGTGTTGTCGGTTTTCTGCTCCTCGTCCATAGCTCCTGACTCCAGCAACTCCTGCAGCTGGTCTTGACTGTCCTCATCAGCTCCATCCGCTGTAGAGCGGGACCGCTTTAAAGGGGCCTTAACCAGACCTAAAACACAACACAGTACACTGAGTCAATCCATACAACACTCTTATAATATTACATGCTCAGTTTCAATAGATAGACAATCAGATCATCCATTTAGTTTGAAGAGGTGGTAGAATTTTTAGTTACTAGTAGTTCATTTTTGAAAAAGGGAAAAAAATCATTGTATTAATAATAGTATTTGTTTTATGTAGTAGTTTTAGTAGTTTCACTGTATCAAGTAATAGAGAGCATTGTCATGTTAAAATGACCTTTGACCCTTGCGATGGTGTCCTCTCCATGTTCAGGCTCCTGCTGTGTGGTCTCTCCCTCTGTGTTCTGCTCTATGGAGTGCTGGTACATCCCCGGGTTCCCTGACAGCAGCCGCATGTAATACTCCTTACTGTCGTAGCTTATCGCTCGTCTGTAGCGCGCCGGTTTCTGGAAGGGTTGAAATTTAATGCTAACAGTTTAATTTAGTCCTTGTTAACTCTTCTTTTGTGTTTATATCAGTCATGATGAAAACAACCTTTACGATAAAAATACAATCTTGGAAGTCAGTGACAGCAAGAGGAATCCAGTCAGAGGCATGCAAACACAGTTTAGGCTCAGCACAGACATGTGTTCATCACTCCTTAAGAAAATCCCACACTGACAACTCACGTATAGTACATAATTCTTATCTAAACAAAATTAATATTCACCCACAATGCCAATTTAAACACACTGTTAGATCAGCAGGTTTTCGAGATCACACAAAAATTCAGTCATGTGTCCAAACTTTTAACCTGGAACTGTATGCAAATTTAAATTTTGATTTTAGAGAGAAAAACAACCTGCATGGTCATGCTGTATATCAAATTCCTACTAAAATATCTATATACAAGGATATATCTACATCTAGGAAACTGAAATGTATAATTTCCGAACAACTGGCAACAGAAAACAGAGCTGTGATCTGTTTGTTTGAGCGGCCCAACTGGGCCAGATGTAGCGAGACTGGCTCAAACAATGGAGGGAGTTTAGGGCGGGTCTACAGTATCTGTTTGCTGAACAATGGAAGATGTGTGAAGTATGTGAAACGTTCTTTATTTTTGCAGTTCTGTTTGGTGCCAGTAGTGGTGTAGAATTTACTTATTTCAGCTCTCAAACTACAATATGAATACCAATAATTAGTGAGTTATAAGTATCATGCAACATTCTTGTCTGAATATTGTCCCACTTCACATTCTATAATACGGATTACAAGGGATTAGTAAATGGGAGGGATGGAGCTGTCCTAAACCAATTTTTCTAGAGGTTTCCCTGTGTATGAAATATTTAAAACAGGAATGACAGCAGAGAAAACATCTCCAAAGAGCATTTTAAGCATTCTGCGGAGGCGTCAATCCACATACGCCTCCTCATCATGTAACAGACAAGTGCAAAAGGTTTGGGACATTTATTTTACACTTAATGTGACAATGCAGATGTTTGACGGGGTACAGCAAGACTGTAGTTTAGGCACACTTCATTTTGTACCTGGACTGGTATGTTAACCATTGCACCCATTAATGGCACTTGTGATTGATTCTGAAAAGGGAAAAATGGGCAATAAGGCAAGAGGAGCGTTGTCGTTTGCATTTCAGGCTTCTTATGTGAAGTCATTACTATCATCTGGCTAATGCTGGCAATTAAAGTTTGAGAGTTTACAAAAGATCCATTCAGAGCAGATTATCAACCATTAGTGCTACACACATGCTGACTTTCACTGAGACTATAGGCAAATTCAATAGACTTGTTTCAAATGGGGTAAAATAAGGTTAAAGAAAATTATGTTTTCTTTATGAAATTTATTTTCTATTTCGGGCAGCCAGAATTGAAAATTACAAGAAAAAAAAAGTACACTAACCTGAGTGCTTGCGTTTGGCTCAGGATCAGGCACGTAGGGATAATGAATGTAAAACATGTCGTTCCGAACCATCTTCTTCCTCATTCTACAGGGTCCCTCAGTCATGTCCAACTGAAACTTGTCCAAGTGGGAGCCAATAGGAGGCCCCCAGAGGCCCCTCTCCCGAAGCAGCTCATATTCAATCCCTGCCCACTCATCCATCACATACTTCAGCGCATTCTGCTGTCTCTGTGAGAAAACAAATGCACATTTTCATCAAAATTATTTTTTGTAGAAGTCATTCCACTATGATCATAACTGGGAAAACATTTATTTAGTGACCCCTCCATTTAAAACATTTCAGCAATTATTATTATTCTGAAAGATCTATTTGACTTTTGCATATGTTTGAAATTGAAGGGTTACCTCTTGATGCTCCTTGTACTGCATTGCTACCAAGTCCCGGACCACAGCAATGTGCGTGAACATCCACTGAAAGGTTTCCTGTGCACAGTTAAAATAATGTGAGCACAAACTTCCTGTGCAAGTCCATAAGATCAGCTGTGAAATCTGTGACAGTTTATTTTCAACTCAACTCTTATTTATAAAGCACTTTCAAAACCATAAGAATGGAAAAAGTCCTGTACAGAGATAATTAAAACTTTAAAAAAAAAATAAAAATAACATTACAAACATAGAATACTAACACAGCATAACACCAATATAAATTGTACAACGAAATCACTCACATTAAACAGACTCACTCAAATGCCAAAAGCCTGATGAAATAAAAAGTCTTTAAGTTCCCTTTTAAAAAAGTTAATAGTTGACGAGGGTTTTATGAATAGCGGCAAGGCATTCCAAAGTGTAGGAACCGCAACTGAAAAGGCGCAATCTCCACTGCACTTTAAACAAGACCGTGGAACAGTTAAGAGCAAGTTCTGAGAAGACGCAGATGACATTGAGACTGGTAAGGAGAAAGCATGTCCTTTATATCAGAATCCTGATATAAATGCTCTGTAGTGCTCTGTACAATGTGCAGAGTGCAATGCTCTGTACATATACATTAACACCTTGTATTGGATTCTATATTTACCAGGTAACCAATGAAGTCATATCAACACAGGTGTGACATGATCCCATTTTCTGGTATTAGTTAAAAGTCTCCATGCATGTTGAATGACCATAGACCATAATTCTCAACCAGTTCTTTCTCAGGGTGTCTATTCCCAAATATAATAAACTCAGCCTTATCCTCATTTAATTGTAGGAAATGATTTGTCAACCATCCCTTTACCTCATTTAAACACATAGAAAAACTAACAAATGATGTACAGTCATCAAGCTCAAGAGAAAGGTACAGATGTAATCATCCACATACAAATGATAATTTATATTCTATTGCCTAAAGATCGACCCCAAAGGCAACATGTATTATGAAAACAGGGTTGGACCAAGAATTGATCCCTGTGGAACACCCCAAGAGATAGATGCAGGTCTAGATAAATGCATTTTGACAGTTACCTGTGCAGAAAGATTGTTCTTGTTCAATCCACTTTCCTTCTTGCTGCGACGGGAGCCAGTAAGTTTGGACAGACCAAAGCCACTGCTGACTCGAGACAGTTTGGACTGATTAGCTGGGGCAACGGTCTCGCCCCTACTGATGCATTTCTTCTCATGAACTAGAAGCAAAACAAACAAGGTTCAACACAGTAAGAGAAATGAGAGTATGGGGAAAACTGCAAAAATATTTAACAAGAAAAAATAAGCAGAGTGACAAAGACACAGTAAAGAGCGTGAAAGCAACAAGCTACTAAAATTAAACTATGTGGGGGAATCTGAATGTGATGGATTTATAAAGTAAAAATTTGAGTGTGTGACTGGATGTTTTCCTCACCCAGGTGGTTCTGCCAGCTTTTAGCAGCAGGTTCCTCTAAAGCAGGTCGAGCAGTAACGATGTCCACATGTCCTCGATCATTGACTGGTAGAGACACTTTAAAAATGTCTTCCAGCATTTGCCGCTTACTGTGCATGAGCTCCGTCCACACACGATTCACTGCCTTGAGCAGCAACTGACGACCTGACAAACACACACACACACACACACACACAACAAAAAGGCCAGAGTAAGTTTGATATCGATAATTGTTTTTATGAGGGTTTTTGAAGTGCTTTAAGTATTAAAACCGTATTCTTTAATACACCACACACTTTGTTTACAAAAATGTCATAAAAAGAGAAAAAGAACAACCTTCGCTAACATCCTGGCTCTGGACATTGTCCGACTCGTTCTCAGAAGGAACCGCAACATGCCAGGTGGTCATTCTGGCCTCTGCCTCCAAACCAAAGCCCTCCACGCTACTGTAAGAGAACATGAAAGTGATGTTGACCTGTGGCACAGTGATGCAGCATACCATTTTTATACATTTGAAGACACCATGGTCTTTTGGCAAGTGCTTTATCTGTCCTGCACCATGTGAACATTCTCCAGTCAGCCAATATTATAAGTTTGAACCCTATAACACAAACAGCAAAAATAATGAACTATCATTTCAGCACATCAGTCGCACAAAATCAAATCAGTTGAATTTATTGATCTTCCTGTATCAGCAGAGCACAGAGACTCAGAGTAGCGGCACTACACACTAATGTGATTCTGCTCACTGTCTCTGAGCTGCTCTCATTTCTCAGTCTCTCTGAAGCCAAACTTCTGAGTCAGCCTGGATACAGAGCCATGACAACATAAACCTCCTCCTCAAGTCTCTCACAGTGACTCACAACAGCAGAGGCGCACAGTCACATACAATCCTGAGACTGTGAAGAGGAATTTTTCACTGCTCATACATAATCCCATAAACCCATCCTCATCTATCTTTCCATCTAAATGTATGCATTTATTTTTTTTTTTTACTGCACATATAGTCCACGCTTCTATCTAAATGTACTTATTTCAGAGCTCAAACATAACTATCCATGTAATTGTATTTCACACCTCACAAAGTGAGAGAAAAAATTACTTGATCCCCTGCTGATTTTGTACGTTTGCCCACTGACAAAGAAATGATCAGTCTATAATTTTAATGGTATTTTAACAGTGAGAGACAGAATAACAATCAAAAAATCCAGAAAAACACATTTCAAAAAAGTTATACATTAGCCCAGAAATACACAGGAGGATCTTGTCAATGATCTCAGGCCAGCTGGAACCATAGTCACCAAGAAAACAATTGGTAACACACTACGCCGTGAAGGACGGAAATCCTGCAGAGCCCGAAAAGGTCCACCTGCTCAAGAAAGCACATGTACAGGCCCGTCTGAAGTTTGCCAATTATTCAGAGGAGAACTGGGTGAAAGTGTTGTGGTCAGATGAGACCAAAATCCAGCTCTTTGGCATCAACTATGACTCCATGAACACCATCCCCACCGTCAAACATGGAGGCGGAAACATTATGCTTTGGGGGTGTTTTTATGCTAAGGATACAGGGCAACTGCACCGCATCAAAGGGACGATGGACGGGGCCATGTACCGTCAGGGCCAGGGCATTGAAAAAAGCCAGGGCATTGAAAATGGGTCATGGATGGGTATTCCAGCATGACAATGACCCAAAACACATGGCCAAGGCAACAAAGGAGTGGCTCAAGAAGAAGCACATTAAGGTCCTGGAGTGGCCTAGCCAGTCTCCAGACCTTAATCCCATAGAAAATCTGTGGGGGGAGCTTAAGGTTCGAGTTGCCAAACGTCAGCCTCGAAACCTTAATGACCTGGAGAGGATCTGCAAAGGGGTGTTGGACAAAATCCCTCCAGAGATGTGTACAAACCTGGTGACCAACTACAAGAAACGTCTGACCTCTGTGATTGCCAACTAGGTTTTTGCCACCAAGTACTAAGTCATGTTTTGTGAAGGGGTCAAATACTTATTTCAATCACTAAAATGCAAATCAATTTATAACTTTTTTGAAATGCGTTTTTCTGGATTTTTTTTTTTTGTTATTCTGTCTCTCACTGTTCAAATAAACCTACCATTAAAATTATAGACTGATCATTTCTTTGTCAGTGGGCAAACGTACAAAATCAGCAGGGGATCAAATAATTTTTTCCCTCACTGTATATGTCTACCCATCTATCTAAATGTTTTTATGTATTTACCTATTTATTCATTTCACACCTTATATGTAACAGCTATCCACCTATCTTTAATCACATTTTTTTTTTTTTTTTGGAAACAGAGTCTGCATGTCAAATCATATCTTAGACTTATCTATCCATCCCTGTAACTTAAAACCAAACATCTGCATACTCTAAATTCATAAACCCTTGATTTCATGTACAGTGCCTGAAAACATTATATTGCCTCTGTGTCTCTCTCACCTCCCCGTGTGCAGGTTGATCAAGCAGTGGGCCAGGCAAGCCACAAACTCTTGGTCATGGTTGCCGGGTCCCAGCACGAGGTTTCGGTTTACCGTCAGCACACGTAGTGAATCCAGCAGAGTGACCTGTTGCGGGACCGTTTTGTGTGGTCGTGAGAGCTGGTAGAGGATTGTTCGGTTCAGACAATGGTAGATTGAGTCCAGAGACAAACCCTGTGATCGCCGTTTGGACTGTTGTGGGAGCAAAAAAAAAAAAAACCACAAGAAAAGGAGATTTGTTGAGAAACCACCAGTCACGCAAGTCACATAGGAATGCTACATAAGTCTTACACATGAGGAATGTAAGAGAGAGAGAGAGAGAGAGAAAACTGTACAATTAACAGATATTTGTAATACGATAACAGGAAAATAATTTATGTTTAATAACTGAAGAAATGACAACATTACTTTCTGGATCCTTGCGGTCCTTCTTAAATGGTTGGTAGATAAATCTTTTTTTGCAATATTTAGTGAAGCATTTACTCTGAAATTGTTTAAATCTCATTTTAAAAAGATAACTGTGGTTGCTATGATTGCTTATAATTTGCTTTTAACTGCATTTAAATTTTAAGCATTCTGTTTGTTTAAATTTACACTCCCATTCAAAAGCTTGGGTTAAGTATTTTTTAATGTTCTTGAAGTCTCTTATGGTTTCCAAAGCTGTATTTACTTGATCAAAAATATAGTAAAAACAGTAATACTGAGAAATATTATTACAATTTAAAATAATATATTTAGTCAAATAAAAGTAATTTATTCCTGTGATGATAAAGCTGAATTTTCAGCAGGTACCCATCTCATATGGTGCTCAAACATTTATTATTATAACAGTTGAACAGTTATGCTTGATATTTTGCGGGAACCATAAAACATTTACAGCATTAGGATTCTTTGATGGTCAGAAAATAATTTGAAACCGAAATATTTTTGTAGCAGTAGCATACATTTAAGACATCCACTAAAAGTAATGATTTGTATGCAATGTTCATGATTAAAATGACAAACTAGACAATATACGGCCAAATTATATAGTAAGACCACTTCCTAATTATTCAGGGACACTTTGACATTGGGGACAAGTGTGCTTGTTTTGATGTAGGTGGTGTGAAAGAATAATTGGCATTTAAGTGGGGAACTTCTGGTGTGCGATCACAGGATTGAGCTCACCTGGGTGATCAGCTGAACTATGAAATCCACCACGAGCTTGGACTCTTTGTTGAACATGCCCTGCCAAAGCTTATCCACCACACGCTGTGTGAAGTAGAACACATTGTTGACCAGGACCTGGTAACTTCCTCCTGTCGTTATTGGCAATGATGCCTCCTCACCTGTTGGAAAACAGAGCCACGCACATGAAAGATTTGTAAATTTAGCTGATATTGTAGAATTCTGAATATTTTGTTGGACAACAGACTTTAAGGGACATCAGGGAACTTGAGATCAAAAATGCTGAGAATCACTAAAATATGGCCACGTCTCACCATGCCATGACAGTTTTTGCATATATTGTGCCTGATCTACACTGACATCAAAAACCACACAATTTGGAAGAGAATGAGATTGAATAAATTACAGTATTTTCATTTTTGGGTACATTACTGATCAATTCCCTAAGCTAAACCTGATAATTGGGATGCAACTAACCCAACAGAACATCTGCTGCCAGAAGCTGCTCCATCACACTATCCAGGATGTAGGACTGAAACTCTTTCTGCTGAGTCCTGGTTGAGCGCTCTGGTGAGGCCTGAGGACACGGAGCAAAGTTAGTGTTCCTGCCCAACAAATGGACACTGCTAATAAGCAGCATGCAAAGCACTGCAGGACGATAGAAAATAAAGCCAGAATGACAGGCACTGAGATTCTGTAGCTTCACGCAACATCACTGATAAATGAAATGTGATCAAGTAGATATCTGAGATGGTCTCACCTCTAGCAGAAGGTCAATGATGGGCGTCTGTTTGCTGGCAGGTGTCATGCACAGGTTGTCCATGATGAGGACCCTCATGAAGTCAAAGACATACTTCTTGGCTGGGTGGTTGGTCAAGTAGGTTTTACTGCCTACATTACAGTATTCTGACTGGCTACGGTTCATGCCTGTATCCGTCACAAAGGCTTTGAACTCTTCTGTGGGTGAGCTTGCTTCATCATCCAAATCACTCACCTGAGGAAAACAAGACACTTTTCATCTACACAACCAACTTCAATTGAGACTGAAACATCAAAAGGACAAATTCTCAAAGGCCCGAGCACACAAAAGCCCGTTACAATAACAAACGAAGAGAACAATAGCGTACCATCTCAGAGTAAGGCCGTATATTGAAGGGGAAAACTGTAGCAGCAAGTGTACACAGGAAGTCTGGGCTATGCCACATGGGTGCCAGATCTGGGATGTTGTGATAGAGGTAACGGAAAAACTGCATGAGAGTGATGGGATATTCTCTCAGCCAGGAACCCTCCTCCTCTGACTGCCAAGGCTGTGGATTAGATAAAGAGAAATTTCAAACGCTATGTCAGCTTCTGTGGTCTGAGGTCTTGGTATCTGGAGGTAAAACAATTCCTCTTAACATAATACCATTTTAACCTTTTATTTTTGAGCACCAGTTTGTCACTAATTTCCCATTTCATTCAGAATTTTTCATTAGCTGTAGTACAAAACCTTTGATAAACGACCAAATGATAACCTGAACAATCATCCCAATGCCTGGGATGCATATTTCTGAAGCAGGAAGCTTGGAGACTCACCAGGTTGAGCATGCTGCGCAGCATTGCCAGGAGCAGGAACGCTGCTTCAGTACACATGTTGTGAATGGAGCCCACCACTGTAGCACTGGAAGCTGGGACGCCAAATATAAACGTCCAGATAGAGTCCAGGTCAAACTGTGTGAGGAGATGGGTACAACTCAATAATAATTCATTAATTATTATTATTAAATGCATATTATACAAATTATTAAATTATATGAAGTTATTATGAAATGATAATGTTACTGAGTTACATTTAATGTAATACATTTAATTAAATAATAAATAATTATTCAATGATTTTGCAGTTAAAAAGTAAAAGAATGTGAGGTAGTGAAGCTATAGTGCTCTCACAGGAAACAGTCACAAGTCCAGATGATAAACATTTATATAACCCATGCATGACTGAATGGATGATACAGCGAAGAGAATTTGTTGAACATGAGTACAGTTAACAAGGAGCATGTCACTTTAAAAAAAAACTTGAAAACAAAATGTCTGAGATCACACTGAAAAATTGGGATTTAAAATCCAAATCTAAATCCTGTTTAAATTTGTTAAAGTTTCGGGATTTAAAAACAAAAAAGAAAGAAAGAATATGATGTAAAATGGCTCTAGATTCTGCACTACTGCTAGGTCACTAATGATATAAGAAAACTGGTGACACAGAGCATGTGAACATTTACACAACTACAGATAAAAATACACACACACACACACGCACACTAGTGGTCTCAGAGATGTGGAAAATGATATGGATGGTGAGATATCACACATAAACACACAAAGTGAAGACATTCAAGTTTGATTAGTAGGGAAAAAAGGTTTGCATACTGACATGTACCTGCAGGCTGTCAGGCAGCTCTGTGATTGGCTGCTGGAGGAAAAGGGCCATAAGCATGAAGTAGATCTCTGGGACATTGGTGTGTTTGGGCAGTAGAGTTTGCAACACAGGGAATCCTGGGAAATGGCAGGCATCTCTGTTGATTTCACGCAACGTCGACCTGCCTCCTGCGCTGCGGCCAACGTTAAAACCTGAAAGGATATACGAGCAAAAAAAGCCTCACAAATTATGTTACAGTACTAAATACTAAGTTATTTTTATTATTATTATCATATTTTACACTGTATAATTATAGTTTAACTAAAATGTATTTGAAACTTATCAAATATGGGTCTCTTGCTCACCCAGAACAGTGCCAATCTTATTAGACAGCACAGAGTCGGTGTGGTCCAGCCATCCTCCTCCAGTCAGGCCCTCTTTAAACCGGCTCAGGATGGATTGGTTACTCAGCAACACCACCAAGATTAAGAGAGCTGCCGTCACTGTACTGGAGTGAATGTGTTCTTCCATAAACATCAGCAACCAATCAAAACCCAAGGTGCGCACAAGCTCTTCGCAAGCCCTGCGGGAGCGAGCAGAAAGAAAAATTTAGTGGGGGGATGATTAATATGAAGGTAGATCTTACAAATTTGGTTTATAATATTTTAAGTTACGAGGCTTAATTTACAGACAATTAAATGGTGAGCTCTGTCATTTTTCATACACACACACAAAAAAAAATACTGAGTGCACTGATAAGAGATAAAAGCACTTGGGCTACACTAAATCACTTTGGACACACATCCAAAGTGTCCAGTTCCATCTGTATCCAATCCCAGATATCAGGCCTAAAGCAGCAAGCTTAGATAACAATGTTACAGATGCTGTAAAATGCAGCACAGCTCTCTGAAGTCCAATAATCCACCCTTGATTTAATATGGAGCATCACTCACTGTACATTAACAGTGTTCTTCTCTTTGCAACTGAAGAGCTGTTTGAGCAGGATGTCCAGTAGTCTGTTCCGCAGAAGAATCAAGTTGGATGACAAGAGGCCTCCAAACTCATCATCAGTTCCTGAAAACACCCAGGAAGAAGAGTAAGACCACTGAAAGGAGAAATTACACTGCTAAACTTTTTGATATTTTTAAGCTCCTGGTATCTTTAAGACATCTCATAATTAGGCTGAGACGAAATCAGCCGATTTTACAGTGCTGATTTTTAGTGGGAATCTGCAGAGAGTGCTTAAATGGAGCTAACGCTGCACTCTTACGGATAGCTGAAACCACCAAATTAGGCAAAATATTTCAGAAATGCACAAGGGGTGTCAGATTTTTTAGGAATGAGATGACGTTTCAACTCAGCAGGAATTCTGTGTAGCTTTCTACAAGGTTCTGCAGGTGTGGATTTCTTTCGGTGCTGCTTAAAGCTGGCAATGCTTTGATTCGCATGGGTCTGATTCTTTAACAGGGTGATCTGAAGTGTTGTTGTGTTGCAACAATATGCTGCTAAAATGCTTCTTTGATACTTGGAAGCTTAAAAAAGCTAACTCACCCCTGTCGATCTTCTCCTCATTGGTGTTCTCCATAATGACAAACTTCTCACAGACTGCAAAAGTTGGCAATGTTGAAGAGATAAACTGCCCAAACCTAGAAAAAAAATCAATCATAGCCATAAACAAATGAAAAAAAGTCCAGAATTATAAATGATTATTTTGTGATCGAAAAACGTTATTTTGTTTGTGTCAATTGTACGTAGTGTTCCTTACTAATTCTCAAATAAAATAATTAGTCACCCCTGCTTCTAAATAAAATATGTTCTGCAGCAAAATCAGACAGATTTTAAAGAATCAGTCACTTCTGATTCTGATCTTCTAAAATGTATTGTCTTTGACAGCCTACATTTAAAATGGGCATACAACTCTCTGTTTACCTGAGTAGGTCATATGAGTTGGGGAAGCCTTGAAGCAGGAGACTGAGGACATTGCCGATGGCAGCGATGGTGGGCTGAGACAGAGATTGATCCCTCAGAGTCAGCAGCAGTTTGGGGATCAACTGAAACTCCCGCAATAGTTTGGCATTCTTAGCAGCTTCACTGAGAACAGAATCAAGTACACATTGTGTTAGTGATAGCAGTTTAACAACTGCAGGTCTGACTCTGCATCTCTGAACACTGTTAACTCTAAAGGCACGTTCACACCAAGAAGGACGATAACTATAAAGTTAATAATCATTCTAGAGAATAGCAAAGTCCACATAACAACTATAACGATAACGGCATAGAGGAACAATATCGTTAGAATCACTCTGATGACATGCAGTATGTGCTTATATTAAACAGAACGTTACAGTTCATTCATGGATGCTAATATAGTCATCGTTCTTTTTGAGAATGGGCCTTTAGACATGAATCAGATCTCCCCTCTTCTAATGTATGTGATGTACTTCATGTGGAAGCAGACCTCAAATATCCATGTGATGTATTTCAGATACCATGTGATGCATATGTTGTTGGTTATCCATCATAATGTTAATGCACACTGTAACATTTCTATAGGGCTGAAAGAACCCAAAGAAAGTCCCATTACATTGCAGAAAGGCTTATATCGATTGCCCCGAATTAAAGATTCAATAAGGAGTGTTAGCATATGGATGGATTACCTGGATTCAGTCAGAAGTTCAATGAAGTGCTCGAAGAGAGAGAGGTGCAGTTCATAGGGAGCATGAAGCCAAACCTGAAAGTCCACCAAATTAAACATTTTAAGTCATTGTATCATGAAAAACAAGCAAATATATATTAATATCTTCTAAAAATAAAAGAAGTTTTAGAGCTGAAGACCACTACACAAAATCATGTTCTTATGTTAGAAACTATTAGAGTGGCTGTAGTTCAATTTTCAGCAAGGTCACTGATAATGTCAGTCAGAGGTATTTATACGTCCTTTATACGCACCTCAAAATCACACAGCAGGTCCTGGAAGGCTGTGGAGTTGGGGATGATTGAGGTTTCGTGGCCACTATCAACAGTTCCAACGAGGGAGAAGGTCAAGTGCAGAATATGGCTGTTCAACAGAGGGCGTTTCTTCTTCAGCAGCATGGCCAACAGCTATAACACAAGACATTAAGTTAAAGAAGATCATTCAAGCAAATGATCTAAAGCTGACAGGGAAAAAACAACAACAGAAGGTCTATGTGAAAGAATGATTAGCTATATTTTCCTTAGTCTACTCATTTCAGGATTCAGTGATCAGTTTAAAACAGGCTGCAACCCAACACTCAGCCATTCATTTTCCTTACACAGTGACACCACAATCAACATTAGCTCCGTGAAACATCGCATTCTCTCTACAGACCCTATTAAAGCAGCAGAGAAATAAAACAATGCACCATCTGTTATGTTCAAACCAGCACATCCCAGCATGCCCCACCCTTAAGAACCCTCACTTATCACATCAATTGGCTGTCACCGGTCACAACAGCCCAGGCTCACTGTTATCATTTAATTTGCCACCTCATTGGCTCATAACATCCTACAGCTACAGCTGTAGAGAACAGAGGACATCCTCAGTTCAAAGTTCACTGATAATTGTTATTGCAGCCCACCTGGTAGCCTTTGATACGCTCCATCTCCTTGCTAGCTAGAGGGTTGCTCTTGACAACACACACTAATGCTTTTACTGCAGCATAGAGACCCTCCACGTCTGAAGCCATGGCAACCAGGCCCAGAATGGCAGCTGCTCCTCCGATGTACTGGAGGTTGGTGGCCACCGGTTTGGTTACGAAGGCCCGCACACCTACATGGAACAAGATTGCAGCTATAAATACATGAACACTGAGAGAAAGGGCCGGTTTATTGGAAAAGCTGTATTGTGCCACTTCATTTTTTTTTATTCTGCACTCACCCAGGTAACCGATGACTGCAGCTCCAATGGTCCTGGCCGACCCGTTGAGATGGCCCACTGCATTATGGACGAGTTTGACTGGGGTGGCACTTTCATGAGAGGAAACCCCCAGCTGAAAGGAGATGAAGACATCACTCTGAGCAGCTTTCCAAAAATTGTAATTAAAATAATTATTCATGGGCAGGAAAAGGAATCTGCACTGCAAATTTCTGCGGAATTGGAAAATAAGGGCAGCAGATTTCCACAAAAAGCTCTGCTGATATTTATATTAGTTGAATGTCCTCATTTATACAGAATTTTTTATACAAATCATTCACAAAACCTTTATTATACCCTTTCTACCCAAAAGAATTCTGAAGATTTTTTTTAAAGAAATTAATAGTTTATTCAGCAAGGACACCTTTAATTAATCAGAGAATCACAGTTTCTTCAAACATATTAAGCAGCTCAACTGCTTTCAACATTAATAAAATGAAATGCTTATTGAGGACCAATTCTGCATATTAGAATTATTTCTGAAAGATCACGTCTGAAGTAATGGCTGCTGAAACTTCAGCTTTGCCATCACAGGAATAAATAACCTTCAAAATAGAAGGATAGAGTTGTTTTAAACTAATATTTGACAATACTACTGCTTTAACTGTATTTTTGATCAAATAAATACAGTATAGGTGAGTATAAGAGACTTTTTTCATTTTTACTGACCCCAAACTTTTGAACAGTAGTTTAGGTCTACTTATGGTCTTGATTATTTGGTGGTTGTTCAGTTTATTAAATATGACTTTTAATGTAAAAAAAAAAAAAAAAAAAAAAAAAAAAAAAAAAAAATATATATATATATATAAAAAAAAAAAAAAAAAAATATATATATATATATATATATATATATATATATATATATATAAAATGTAATGCAAAATGGTAGGCCTAATTTTTTATTTTTTTATTTAAACATTTAATTTGGTAAAATTCATTAAAACAAATTAATATATTAATATTTAATTTAAAATATAAAATTTTAACATTTTAAATCTTATTTAAATACATTATTTTAGCAAAAGAGAGTGAAGAAGCAGGGTGAGAGTGAGACTGCTTACTGTACCTGTTTGGCGATGGCTTTGCTGTCCAGTTTGTTGTAGACCTTTCGTATCTTGGCCACAGTGAGAGCAGATACAGAATGAGCAAAGAGACTGAAGGAGACCTTCTCTTCGGGAACCAATCCAACAGGACAGGGTGGCACAGCCTCGGTCTTTGAGTCTTTACCTGGAGATATGAGAGGAAACCCAGTTCAAACCCACAACATGCAACTACATACAACACACGCAAGATAAAACATTTACTCAGTACAATAGCCATTCATTTACACCAAACATCTGCTTGTAAAATCAAACACCTTTTAGTTCCTTGTTATTCACCTCAGTGTGACACATCAGGTACTCACATGGCAAGTAAACAGCTTGGAAACTGCCTACATAATTGGGTCCCAGCTCATAGATGGCAGCCACACTTGCAGCAGGCAGCACCTCCTCCAGAAAGTGAGTGGGCCCCAGTCGCCAGACCAGAGTGGAGAGCTGGCGCTGGGCCGGTGGTGTACCGACGTAGCTGTACACCGTGCTCACCACAGGTGGGTTTGCGGAGGCAGAGCCACCGGGAGCATTGTGAATATAGTGCAGCTACAAAGACAACCACAACGAGAAACAAAAGAGGTAAGTGTGACCTAATCGGGAAATATACATTATTTAACAGTAGTCTTGGGAACTGGTGTTTGAGCTGCTAATGAAGCAAGAGAAAAACCACTTCGCATTAGATTTCACATCTGACGCCAATTTTGAGTTATGCTAAAGTTTGAAATATTAGTTAACATCTTTAAAAGGGGGCAGAAAATAATGACATTTCTGCAGAAAAAATAATAATGGCACCGTTTCCCATTACTTTAGTAGAAACAAAATAAAGGTGTCTACATCAGGAGCTGGGCCACACCTTGACTGTGCTGACCATCTGGCCATCGATGTAGAGAGTCGCCATGCTGTTCTTCAGCATTCCCTTGCTCATAACTAACACCAGGTGGTGCCACTGTCCCTCGGTGATGAGGTCAGCGCAGCGGAAGCGCGCACAGCAGGGCAGGATCTCATAGAAGGAGGACTCCTCACTGAAGTCATCCACTGCGAAGGGAGAGAGGAAATGATGTCACGTCACTAACCACAGACAAAGGAACTTTTCCTCTGCATTTCAGAAGGAACGGGCTCTTAAACCCTACATTAAAATGGCTTAATTGTCTACTGTCGTTTTGCCCATGAAATATAAACATGGTAACTTCATGAGCTGTGTGTGTGTGTTCACAAACAGCATTTTGAAAGTATGTAATAGATTTGCTTTTAATTCAAGCTTTTTCTCCATGTGCAGAGGAACAAACTATCATCTGATTCACAAACATTCCACATCATTGGAACTTTGCTGACATCAACAGAAAACAAAGATGTAGAACAGGAAGTTGTTGGAAACACTTGCCGTAGGTCTGAAGCAGCTCTTCTTTAGTGGACACAATGACAGATCGGTCTTTAGCGGAGAGCACGATGGCCAGGCACACGTAGTGCTGCTCAGACGAGGTGGCCCTTCGCACCACCGTGAGCAGACGCACAGAATGGCTTTGGGGTGGCGTGCTGAAACGCTCAATGCAAAACCACGTTGAGTAGCTCAGGCCAGATGGGGGTGGAAAGAAACGCTCGCCTGAAGAGATGAAAATGAGGATATGTAATATTAGGAATTACTTTCTCTTTTTGCATCATTTGGATATATACTGACACATAACAGCCACAGCTGTCCAATGCTACGTGAATATTAATGTTGATTATTCTCAGAATAGTTTTTTATTGGACAGACAAGACTGCTTTTAAATTCTGATTGTGCTTGAAGTGTTACTTGAAGTGTTACTTATGAGACCTTGAGTGAAAATACTTCTGTTTTACACTTTTTCTTAATTACAAATTACTCTACTCTTCAAAAGTTTGGGGTTGGCAAGTTTACAAGTTTTTTTTTTTGTTTGTTTTTGAAATAAGTATACCTCTCTCTTAATATATTTTCAAATGTAATTTATTCATATGATGAAAAAGCCGAATTTTCGGCAGCCTTTTGATCAATTTTATACATCCTTGCTGAAGAATTTGTATGAATAATAATCTTACTGTCCCTAAACTTTTACACTTAATAGAAATGTATATTAACAGCATAATTCAACAGATCTTAATATTTGTTTTGCATTTTCTAGTTCAAATTAAAAAAAATATTAAACTTTTTTTAATGTGGTTTGGGAACTAACATCACTGAATAAATCTCCTTGGACTTTGCATAATGATCTATTACATCAAGCACACATTTTTGAAAATTTAGCCTAAGCTACTTAGATACAACAAATCCACTTTGGCTTGTACCCTAAACCCAGGAAACCCCTGGAAGAGAAACAGGAACAATGAACTAGACTGCAGGGGATCTGAATGAAACTCTCCGAGCAAGAAATGATGACGGCATCGACAAAAATAGGTCAGAGAATATGATGCAGGAGTCTATCTATAAATACTGAAATCATCCATTCGAGAGAGAGAGAGAGGAGGAAGAAGGGAGAGGAAATGGGGAGGATGAAGGAGAGAGAGAGAGAGAGAGAGTGAGAGAGAGAGAGAGAGAGAGAAAGAGAGAGAGAGAAAGAGAGACAGAGAGAGACAGGAAAATGAAGAAAGACAGGAAGGGAGAAAGATGGAGAGCCATCGAGCCCTGAATCACCTCATTAATACTACATAGGCACTTGTACGCCCACTCAGGGCTGCTGTGAGCCAGTGGCGCTCGAACAGGAGCAAAGGCACACAAACAATTTCCGTCAAGCTCTGTCAAGTTTCAGTGTGCTTCTTCTTTTCTCTAGACTCCACCGTCTTTGCAAAAATTCAGTCACAGTGCTGTGCTCCTGTTCCCTCTACCTCTCGCCTGTCATGAGCCATGATGCTTCTGAAATTCTGTCAAGCTGCTACGCCCGCCTTCACCATCCCACATTTGTAAACTCAAACTCGCTCAAAAACTCAATAACAATAATCTGTTAAAACAATAAAAACAATAACAGTTGATTCTGATTGGTCAATCAGATAACAACTGTATTGACTGGTATATTTCACCACTGTCCATGGCAACATACCACCGCTATTTTCATCTCTTTTTATCCCTTTTCATCCCTGAGATCCCAACCACCAAGACCAGGTTTACTGTGCGATAATAACTTGCTTGTTGTACATTCATCAATTTAATGTACTTTTTTCATATTTTAGGCTTTATCTTAATAAAGATATACAAAGAGTGGAAAGCTGCTGTCTGCTGTTATGCAAATCACGGGGGATTGGGGAAGAGTGTGTTTGTGAGCACATACCATTTCCCATGCCGCTGACCACCGCCCCGTCACTGACTCCAGATGTGTTAGCATTACTGGACGGTGCGTTATGAGGGGCTAAACTGGGCAAAAACAAACAGCTGGAGAGAGAAGATGGAAATAAAAAATGAATTTCAATTTATCACATATCCCAGCATGCCAGACATTTCACACATTTTATTCTTGTCTCTCAGTAACAAACAATAACAATAATATGTGGGAATATTTCACATTGGCAGCTTAAAGAGTTGTTTATTTGTGAAGGTCACGCCTTATGTAACACAAACAGAGTGTGCTCACCATAATATAACTGAATTACATCGTGTACAAATGTCCACTGATGGAACTTATTTACACACCAGACATCACTAAATGTTAAAAGAAAAAGCAAATAATGAGAATGAGTGCTACCCAATGCAAGATTTCTGTCAATCCATACTTCATTAAGCATTCTGCCATTCATCAAATAAACGGAAAACCATCCCAGTGTCACTCAAAACAGCTACACGGCTAATTAACCCTGACAAAGGAAGCCTCATATGTCATTTTAATATTAAAAAAAGCTATGGCAATAAAATAAAAAAAAATCCCACATTACACTAACAATACAAGCATCCACCCAAAAACAGTGAAACATTAACACCTCCCACCAGACAAGGAAGTGTGTGAAGACGGGTTCAATTTGGGGACAAATCTACTCACAAAACTAAGCTACATCTGACAAAACCTGCCTTTGGGAACATTTGGAGAAGTCCTTTTTTGGAGGAAAAAAAACATTATTTATATATATATATATATATATATATTATTTAGTTCATATAATTAGTAAAAAAGATCATATAATGTTGTATATTATTATAATTATTAAAAAAAATCTAAAGCTAAAACAATAGAAGTCTATGTATATGTGAGTGGGGGTTAATGTCCACCTCCTCCCTGTTTGCTCCCTTATAACCCAAAAAGCTTTAAGCCCAGCTGTGGCAGCACCATTAGTCTGGTCTGCATGCCACAATACGGAACGTGTTTACATGAATTTTTCATGAAGGCAGATGGGGAGCGCACTGTGTGTGTGCGTTTTGTCAGCATTCGCGAGATGAAATGTGGGCCAGTACAAGTGATTTTTACATCTTCAATTATTCTAAGCTGCATGTTCTATTCAGATGTAGGAGGAAGTATTTAAAGACACAGGAGGATTCTGGTTAAGACATATAAAAGATACATCATTTGGATTGTCTGTGCAGTTGGTGCAGGTTTAAAGGGAATTTGTGGCATTTAAGTCTGTAGAACTGCTGCATAATTGTTCAAGCAATAGAAAGGCCTCTGGGAGACTAAGAAAATTCAATCTGTGCACAACCAATATCACTTGAAGCATTTGGGTCTCTGTTATGTGTGCAAAAACTGAACCGTTGACCCATTTCATACACATAAATCTCCAATTTAAGCAGCTAATAATTTGGAAAGAAGACAAATGATGATCACTGTGCTTTCATAATTAATGAAAAAGATGAAATATTAAAGATCTGTTATTTTCAGTTTAGCACGTACCCTGATGGGATTATGTTAAACAGAAACAGATGGAGGCTCAGTGTGGATTCTTTGTTGCGCTTTGAACTGCGATACGTTCGGAGATGTAAGCACATTTCAAGTCTCTGTTTTTCAGTGAGCTTTAAACTAGGTCAAGCTTTTAAAAGCACAACACCAAATAAATTTTTGATTGATGCATATATCTGGTAAACACATTCTGAACTGAAGCCAATAAATCTCTGATGCCTAAATGGACGTCTGCTTTTACAAACAGTGACTGTGCAAACAAATCTCGATCTTCATTAGATATAGGCTAGATCAGCGCTGGCAGCCTTACCCGAATCCCTCTAATGACGTGTCAAACTCCACGAAGGCGGGTGTGACGGACGATCCGTGGAGACGGATGTCATGGGGCGTCGTCATGGAGACCAGGCACTTGACTCGGGTGAGGGGCACAGTGCTGCCCTCAGCCGATCGCACCAGACTTCGGCTGATCCGGTACTGGCTGTTGTCCTCGTTAATCGTGAACACGCTATCCGGACCAAAACCCTCCATGGACAGAGTCATGCTGTCTGGATGTGGAAAAGGTCAAATGTACAGTCAGGCTTGTCCCGTAAACTCTACTGCTCTCTTAGTATTACACTAACTCAAAACAGTGAATTTTTACTTCACTTTAACTGTAATATTAGGAATTTCTGATAAACTATTATCCAACAACAACATCATTTATGTATAAATTTGATTAATTTTGTCCACTTAATTTGGATTTATTTAATGTTATTCTGAAATTGTTCTATTATAGTTTATCTATACACACACACATTTCATATATATATGTATGAAGAGTTTATTTGCAAAAACCGATAACTCCGTTTTTTTAAATTTTCAAAAATCATGTTTTTATTATGCTATCATGTTTTTATTGTGTTTTATTGTGTTAGTTAACTTTATTGTTTAGTTGCTTTTTAACGTAATCAAAATAACCCAGCTGCAGATTAATTGGAATGCACAATAAAAAAAAATAATTTCTGAGAATTGTTAAAAACTGAGTTATCTGTTTTTGCAAATGAACTCCTCACACACATTATATATATATATATATATATATATATATTCCTCGATTCTGATTGGTCAGCAGCTGTGTTTTATTCACAATACAGCACGGCTATGACAGCTTCACCAAACGGTTTTGTGTATCACTGAGCAACACCCTTAGCAACATATACAAGGGCTGCAAAATTCATATATTGAATAGAAAATAAAACCACTTTTAATATTCAATAATTAAGAATAATATGGACAATCAACATCTAAATGTTCTAAATGTTAAGCACCTCCTCAATACACTAGCCAACGGTTAAAAAAGTGTATATACATAGACTCATTATTTATATTAAAAAAAAATTCTTTATGTATATTTCATTTCAGGCCACAAGGATTCATTTATAAAATGCTGCTGTGTAAGAAGTGATGTCAGAAAAAGAAAGCTAAAGGAATAAATAGCAGGTGGGTGTTGAATGTTGTAAACCTGACACTATAAAAGCAGAGGGAAATGTCCTGTCTGGTAACATCCTTTCATTCTTTTTAAATCAGAGTTCTCTTAAATATCCTCATTCTTAGATAATATCTTGGATATAACCAACAAAAATATCTGCTTGCACTGGACCCTGGAATGACTGTACAATTCCACTGAGGCTTTCTACTAAGCAAGCAGGAAACCTTTAAATTAGCAAGTTCAAAAACGACTCGCTGGACACGGTGAGAGCTCGGAGAAAAGTAATTTCACTGGTAATTAGGGAAGCTGGGAACTCATCTCCAGCAAAACCCTGTTCAATTGAACGTCTCTCTGCTGGCAGGGCCGTGGAGAGCGAAAGGAGAATGTTTTGTTTGATTCTGATGGTGATTGATGGCATTTCACCAAAGACCACAGTCAGTGAAGCCTGAAGTAATGTCCCTCCTTTCACTGGCCCACAGAGAAACCACAGAGACAAGACCACATAACACTGACACAAACTGTTTACGGGATGGCACAAAAGCACAGTGACAGCTCTAGCAGTCTTCATGCATTCGTATTTTTTTTCTTACTGCGCATTTCAGCTTCATAGCTGAGGGAGCTAGGCTTGTGGACCCGATACTGCTTCAGGAGCTTTTTGTCCCAGGCACCGCAATTCAGAGGATTCCCAAGTCGTAAAAATTCCCTGAAGAATGCATAAAAACCATTTATTAGAGACAGTAATATCCCACACAATGAGCAATTGCTTGCTCTTCGAGCATAATCACAACACATTTGGAAATAACAAAAAGACAACTTCAACTGATAAAAAAAAAAAACATTAAATAAATGCACTTAATAAAATACATAATTACTGTATAATAATTGTAATGATTGCAATAATATATATATATATATATATATATATATATATATATATATTATTATTAATATATATTATTCACTTAAATAACTATGATCCAGAATGCAGTCGCATGACATTAAAACCACATAAGACAGATTTTGATTTCTCAAATGAGCTGAAGTGAATTGCTATTTTTTTATTATTATTTTGTAGTGAAGCATCCTCCATCACGTTAGACCAGCCATGCGGAAAATTGAAATCGCTAATCCGTTTGACTTAGAGACAACCCATGGAGAGCTTTGAATAATATTGAGATATTGTCAAATTTGATCATTTTCCTTTTATGCAAACAAGCAGCTGTGACAAGATCAAATCAGTAAAGACTGAAACGTGCAGGAGTCTCAGGAGCAAAACAGATTTTAACTGACTCATCTGGTCTTTGTATAAACAAAAATCAGTTCAACAGAGCTCACATGTGAGAGACCAATCAATAGAGGGTTGGGGGCAGAAACATGTTCCGTTAAGATATTACTCTTAAATATTAATCACTTCAATAAATATCACTGAGGCTTTGAGATGTAATGGACAAAGAGCAGGCCCTCTGATATGTACTGTATCACAGTCGTGTACTGTAATGTATACAGTATATTGTACATTACCAGCGAGGAGGCCCTCTCTGTCCTCATAATATTATATAATATAATATAATATAATATATTTTCCAGTCTCTATCTAAACATTTTTTGAGCAAACTGGACTCACCTGAGCACCATCGGCTCTAGGGCCTGGGAGGCCAGTCGCTCAAACATCCTCTGCAGAGGTGGGTGGAGTGGGTGATCTTCGTCTCCCAAAGCACAGCTACAGCGCTGAAGCAAACATGAGTGCAGACCCGCCTCACACAGGATCTGCTGGTTCCTCTCTGAATGCACCAGCAGCTGCAGGATGTTAGCAACCGCCAGCTGCAGGTCCAGAGCATGCTGAGGAGCAGAGCGAGGCTAAAGTGAGCTGTAGGACACTTACAATAGAACACTCGGCTCAGATAAACACTAATATTCTGAAATTTTAAATTCACATTGCAGGGGCACAAGTCGAACATAACATGCTATTACTAGTCATTCTGAGAACAAGTACTTAAAATGATAGTTCACCCAAAAATGAAAATTCTGTCATGTCGTAATCATGCCGTTCCAAACCCGTAAGATCTTCTTTCATCTTCGAAACACAATTTAAGATATTTTTGATGAAATGCCAAGAGCTTTCTGACCCTATATAGACAGCAACACAACTGACATGTTCAAGGCCCAAAAAGGTAGCAAGGACATCGTTAAAATAGTCCATTTGTCATCAGTGATTCAACCTTAATTTTATGAAGCTACGAGTAAACTTTTTGTGTGCAAAGAAAACAAAAATAACGACTTTATTAAACAATTTCTTCTCTTCTGTGTCAGTCTTTGACATGCGTTCATGACAGTACCATGATGCATGTCCTTACTACCTTTCAGAAACTGGTCAGAAAGCTCTCGGATTATCAAAAATATCTTAATTTGTGTTCCAAAGAAGAACTTAAAGGTCTTAAAAGTTTGGAACGACATGAGTGTGAGTAATTAATGACAATTTTCATTTTTGGGTGAACTATCCCTTTAACCAAGTTTTTTTACTGGCCTGTTTTTCAAAGGTACACCCCCAAAAAGAATGTTCTGGGTTCTTACTGTCGATGCTGTTGATTACCACAGAATGTCATTTCATCTTGTCCCGAAGTTTGTAAAAACAAAACAAAACACTGACAAATGTTCTTCTAATAGAAGTCTGTGAGCTAATATACTGTACTGCATGTAACTCTCCAGTTGCATTCTGTATCTCTCCAGGGAGCAGCCTACAGTAAATCATGGTAATCATCTCTGTGGTAATCGTGGCAAACAACAAAACAAGAATACTGTTGATAGTGCTTAAATGGGAACATGCCTTTAAGTTTCACGCAAAATATGATGCGTTCATTCTCATAAAATCCTGCACTCTGACATCTGACTGTAGGTGAAAAACAAAAATGATGCTAATGTAACAAATCTTTAAATTGAAGACATGAGAACAAAGTCTTTAAAAAATGTAATTAAAATAAATAAAAATAAATTATATATAATTACATATTGAGACAGCCTTCATCCCACAACTCTCTCTATATGTACACACACACACACACACACACACACACGTATACATTTATAACCATTCAGAACTTACTGTCAATTTTGAGCAATTTAATGCAACCTAATTAAATAAAAGAATTAATTTAATTTAAAAAAAATTACTGATCACAAACTTTTGAACAGCAACACATTCTCTCCTAGCTACATATCAACACCAAAGTTTTGCATTCGGCCAGGGATAGGCAACGTCAATCCTGGAGTGCTGCTGTCCTGCAGAGTTTAGCTCTAACCCTAATCAAACACACCTGAACAACCTAATCAAGGTCTTCAGAATTACTAGGGCTACAGGCAGGTGAGGTTTTTTTTAAGGTTGGAGCTAAACTCTGCAGGACATCGGCACTCCAGGACCGACGTTGCCTATCCCTGCATTAGGCATTCCCTTGTGGGCTGATGACTTGGTAGACACCAAACATGGTGTCAGCTCACTAAATTTTGAGACAGAGCCAATGTCTACAAGCAGCTCATACCTCAGGCTGTGTGTCAGAAGAAACAGAGGGTAGGAGGTCCAGCATTGCCAGCACTGCTCCAGGGTGGATGACTACAGGGTCTGAAGAGTGCTGAGACGGATTTCCCAAGTGCAGCTTTAGGTCCGTTAGGACTTTACCAGGAGCAGAGTTGGATGAGCTCTGATAGCCATGTCTATTGGGAAAGAAAAGATTGCTTAATGGCTCTTCTTAGTCTCATCACTTAGTGTCAGTGTCTGGAAAGTGTAATTCACTTATACATTTTGGCTTGGCAGTTTTATCCTGATAAAAGCTAATAGGCTGCAAAAGCTTAGAGAGATTTTTTAAAGAAGGATTTTTTTGGTCCTTACTCTTAAATACAGCACCGAAATGTCATTTAAAAAAATATCAGCTTTGATATAAGGTTAATTATGAATCAAAACTCCCCACAGAGAGCTTGAAAAGCAGAAGGACTGAAAAAAATCTGTCAGCACAACCAGAGAAGTGGAAATTTTTGCAACTGCAAAGCTTCACAGGTAAGCAAAGTAGCTCAACATGGCAGATGAAATGGTGCAGAAAAAGATGAAAATAAAGGAGATGATCAAGGAGAAGAAAAGTGAGAGGCTGCAAAAGTTGCAGACGGTAATCACTCTGATCAGAGGGAGCTGAATAACAGTATCCTAAACAGTAAGTTTCCTACCACCTGCAATTTGTCTATTCACACTGAAAACATAAATGTAGATGGGAACCGCATAAAAACAGCCAATCAGAACATATTTGATGTTTAACATACAGCTATTTTGAACCAATGACATTTCTGGGTGGTCGGATAAATACAGTAAATATATACACTATATTAACTAAATGTCCTGTTGAAATTAGACATGCACAATTCAATATATCATATTAACAGATTTACACTACAATTCAAAAGTTTGGGGTCAGTATTTTTCTATCTAAAGGAATAAGTACATTTATTCAGTAGGGACTTTCACATCATTAAAAAATTATATTATTTCAAATAAATTCTGTTCTACTGGACTTTCTATTCATCAGAGAATCTAGGGGAAAATGTATCACAGTTTCCACAAAATCTCAGAACTGATAAATAATTAATGTTTCTTGAGCACCAAATTAGTATATTACATTTATTTAATAAGAATTATAATTCTATATATATAAGGATCATGTGACACTGAAGACTGGAGTAATGGCAGCTTTGCCATCATAGGAATAGTTTTGACATGAAAAAAAGAAAAGTTTTACATTTCAAAATAATGTAAATAATATAGTTCACATTATTACTGTGTTTACTGTATTACTGATCAAATAAATGCAACCTTTGTTAGCATAAGACATTCTTTTGAGAAAGTAAAAAAAAAAAAAAATCCCAAACTTTTGAACAGTGGTGTATTTATGCACAATAAGGATAGATATGATAAATAAACTATTTCTAATAATGGTAAATAACCAATATAGTACCAATATAATTGCACATCCCTACAGTAAGGAAAGGTGTGAGAGAAAAGTGAACAAAGGAAGGAAGAGTAATTGAAACAGACTCGAGAAAAAAGGGTCTGATCACTCGACAATCACAGAACTGAAAAAGAAAAAAGGAAAAGACAGAGGGAGAAATGGAAGAGGTGGCAGAAAGCAGTACCTCTTCCTGGCGATTGCTGGCGTGCCCCAAGGAGAGGGCAGCGAGGTCTCATGAGTCAAGCAGGGGGGCACCTGCTCAGCACGACTACAACGATTCAACCACACACGGACACGCAGAGTCACGACCAAACAATCAACATGAAGACAGACCAGACAATCAAACAGCCATACAAACATAAGCAGCAGGTCCATACCACACACACCCCGCGTGTGCAGCCAGGCAATGCCAGAGGTTACGAGAGACACAGAAATGAGAAAGAGCAAGAGAGGGAGGCAGTCAGTTCCTGTTGAATATACAGCTCAGGGCACAGCACATAGAACTCAGATCTACAGGTCATGCAAATCTAACAAACATAAGCCCAAAGCACAGCTACACTCAGATAGCATGTGAAGGCCTTTGCATCTTCTGAAGGTCATGACTAATGAGAACGACACATCTAAACGACACTCTCAGCAGATCAGGGATGAGCATGAAGAGTCAACTGGTTGAGTACTCATTCTGCACCCCAAACTACACAAACCGATTTTCCTTTGTGACTTTGCCTACCATAGAAAACAATAAGAGTACTTTCCCCATTGAATCCCTACTTGTTACAAATGAATATTTAGGGTGGTATTCTAGATATGCGTCTACATTATGGAAAGAAATGTTTACTTTCAAGTGCATCCAAGTAGCAATCTTTAAAATCTGTATATTTGGTTCTTGTAAGAATCATGAATCCCACCAGATTGGTGGAACAAAATGCAAAAATAAACTACCATTGCAGAGTGCATTTTCTATTAGGCTTAAGTGGTAATTTTAAATTTTTTATTTGAATAAAAACATAATATAAAAACACAAAATAGTCTTTTTAGAATAGACATTTTTACATGTTCATTTCCCTAATGGCGGTAGTCTAAATTTAAAATTGGTTTCTATGTAAGCCCTGGGTGAGCTCAAACGTGCTTTTAATTTTTAATTACATCGCTTATTTTTTTTTTTTTTTTAGCTTGCTCATTTTAATTTTAAAAAGTATTAGTGCATGGTTTTAATTAAACCATTGTGCTCATTTATTTTTTAAGACATAGTATAGTTTGTTAAGTTTTTTTATGAAACTGTCACTAGTGATATAATGTTTGTGAATTAATCAAAGTATAAAATTTATAGACATGTCAGACGTTAATGTTTATTTTATGTGCAAAGAGTACTCGACTATAAAAGTTACTCAAAATGCCCATCCTTGCTAATGTCCTCTTAAAATTTCTCAATAAAAGTAAACTGCCCCCTTAACTGAAAGAGGGATTTCATTTTCTTTTTTCAGCCATCTTACAGATATCACATCCAAAACACATTGATCCTTTCTATTCATTAAGAAAAGACAACTTCCATTTATCCACACCTGTCAAAAGAGTCGGTGGCCATCTTGTACAGATAGATGAACAGCTTGCTGCAGTGCTTGAGTGTGGGACACACGTTTTCTGCAGGTATGATCTCATCCTCCAGTAACCGTTGGAATGGTTGGGCATTTGAGGGGAAGACGGTTGCTGGACCAACTTTCTTAGCATCAGAAAAACATCCCAAAAGTCGCACGGCATCGGCCAGCTTCTCGTACTGGATCTCAGTGCGAAAGAAGTGTGAGTTGGCAGGTTCATAACGCATGGCTGCTGTTAGAGTGCAGAATACGGTGTGTAGTAGTTCAAAGACTTTGTTCTGGTTGACCTTCTCCCAGCCGCTGACAGGTGGAGAACAGAGAGAACGCTCCATGGCAACCAACAGTGAGGTCACGTACACAAAGCCGCCCACCTTGCGGAAGACGGTGCGTGTACGGTGGCTCTCGCGCAGCACTGCTAACAAAGCCTAATGAGAAACAACAAATAATGTTAGGTGAATTCAGAATTAAATCATAAGGATGGAAGTTAATTGTCTAACAAAGATGCTTTAATTCATAAATTCAAAAGTTTGGGTTTCAAAAGATTTTAATTTTTTTTTTTTTTTTTTTAAGTTTTCTAAAGAATCATGCGAAACTGAAGACTGGAGAAAGGCTGTGTGTCCACCAAAGAGTTTTTAGCCAGCTAAAAACACCTAGCTGTGAGCACTTGAGGGCACTTCTGCATTTTTTTCATTTGAAACACTTTGGTTGTTATGATATGGAATATCCACAGAAGTAATGTTGCAGACTCATCGTTAATGAAATGTTGCAAGCATTATTTTTCATATCAATATTTGTAGTAGTCCGGGAATCTCATCTGGTACAGACATTAATACTGGGAGACAAGCAATTTTAGCTTCTCCTCCATTGTTGTTCACTCGTAGTGATCAGGCATCTCAGGAACTGCACTCCAGTGGTTTGAGTCTTATCTCTCCTATAGGTCCTTCAAGGTATCTTAGAGGGGTGAGGTTTCCAAGTCGCAACATCTAGCTACTGGTGTGCCTCAGGGCTCAGTTCTTGGACCACTTCTATTCTCTGTCTACATAGTATCACTAGGTTCTCTCATTCAGAAACATGGCTTTTTACATCACTGCTATGCTGATTCCACTCAACTCTATCTCTCATTCCATACTGAAGATCCAATGATAACTGCTCACATCTCAGCATGTCTAAATCTAATAAGTGACAGTGACGAACGTAGAGTTTTACCCAAAGTTGAAAATTAGATGCTCAGCACCTCGTCACGCTGCTGGCGTTTTAAAAAAAACGCGGCGCTCCCATTGAAAACAACTGAAAAAATACGTTAGCCTCAGAAAAAAAAAAACGTTTTGGTGGACACAGCCTAACGGCTGCTAATATATTATATAATATGATATATTATTGTATTATATTACATATAACAGAAGTGCACCAAAATTTTTATTTGACAACTGCAACATTTTGATCAATAAAATTTTGAACCATTAATTTCAAAATGTGGACATTTACTATTTTCCAAATTTACTCCATTGCCACCTGCACCTCTAACCAACTTGGCCAAATGTGTCACTTATTTTCTTCACACAGTTATAAATGTGCCTCACCCGCAGAATGTCAGTTTTGAGCTGTAGTTCTGTTGATGGTGCGGAGTGCATAAGGCCGAGCAGAGTACCCATGTCATCATCTCCAGATGGCGACAGCACCAGCTGTTGAATGATCATCAGAGCGTGCTCACGACACTGACGGTACTTCACAATGTTGTGCACACACCGGGCTCCGCCAAACTCACGGAACAATCCTGGGAGATTCAGATTTTCTTATTAAAAATTCATCTTGGTGTCATTTAAGCTTGGAGACAACTTCAGTTTCAACTTTATAGCTTGGCGAGATATTTAATGTATTGTTTATGTAAATATTAGACACAACAAGACCATAGTGAGATTTAGAAATGACTGATAACCTCAGTGTCAATGCCATATTTGGAATTACTCGCTCATTTTCTGCAACAAAGCCATTCTGACTGGCTAACAATAAATAAATCATGAGTGCATCTGTGAGACAGAACATTCTGAGACTATCAGCAGCCATGATATAGAAGAGAAATGATTACAGAGCTGAAGTTAAGAGTGTTTCTCAACCAGAGACCTGACTCAGCACAGAAAGTGAGACTACTGCAGGGCCTGAGAGCATGAAAATGAATTTTGACTCGTCCCTGAGTGCTTAAAAACAAGGAAAAACGGCAGTACAATAACACAATTATAATGAAAGCCTAAGGGGTGCACTGGAAAGTTTTAAAACCAGCTATGTCAATCTCATATTTCTGTTCAAGACCATATGAAATCAAAAACTGACTTTTGTGGCATTGTGTCTATCTAAATACTAGCATACTGTTAAATTTAATAAAATTAGCCTTTAGCAGATCTTATAGATTTAAAATGTAGTCTTTCTTTTCTGACAAAATATTAAAAAAAATATTGACTCGTTGTGTACCACACAAATTTTTGTCTAATCAAAAGCTCTCAAGAATGAGTAGGAAGTAGCAAATAATGGTTTACAGCTATGATGTAACTAAAGTGGGGGGGGATGTAGAACTCTACAGAACTCTGTAGAACTCTGTAAATCTGCAGACCTTCAGCGTGACAGATTCCATGAGGCCCTGATTATGAATAAAGGTAGCTAAAGAGGAAGAGACGGTGAGACCAAAACTACTGCGTCAGTCTAATTCCAAGCCTACTGCTCACCATTTCCTCTTTCAAAACCCAGCAAAACTCAGAGCCATAGACTTCTGGGCACCGTTCTGACATGTGGTGTGATAGCGCTTCTGGGTGATCAGAGTTTGTGTCCCAGCCTGTGGCCCTTTCCTAATCTTATTCCCCTCTCCAAACCTTCATATTACAAAGTCAATTTGACACAAAAAAAAAGAAAAAGAAACAGTCCTGCACACATTTACCTGCATTGGTGTTCGAGCCTTGCAAGAGGACCGTGAGTGTCTCCATGACAAGCCAGGCAAGCTGTTTTTGCTCTTCAGCCACATTGTTTTTGGCATCACCTGACCACAGTGGGGGGGAGCAGTCATTGAAATTAGAACTAGTATCAGCATTGTTATTGTTAACCAAGACAAAAATGTTAAAAAAAGATTTTGTTAATTGAAATAAATAGAGATATTTAAAAAACTAATAAAAAAAGACAAAAAGCACATGATAAAATTCCTAAAACTTAAAACTAAAATTTTAAAAACTAAGAAGTATAAAAAAAAATACAAGCTAATTCAAAACATTAATATGCACTATATAAAAAAATACTTAAATAACCCTTACCAATAAATATTATTTAATTATTTAATTTTAGTTCATAAAAGATTTACCCTGCTCGCCATGGGCTTGCGTTGGATCTTTCAACAGTGCTGCATATTTGTGGAGCAGGTTAACTAGCACTTCCAGCAGTCCAACTTCACGGAAGACATCGCTGAAGACAGGGTGGTGGCGCCCGAGTTTGAGAAGAGTGCGAGTGGCTGTGATGCTGCATCCGTAAGAAGTACTTGACTTTAACAGCACGCTGACGCTAAAAAGCTCTTTGCATGGTACGTAATTAAGCCCGAAGACAACAAACTCCAGTAGCTCAAAGTACTTGGACTGCACCTCCGGTAGCTTTGCTACTCGCTCTGCAAACTGCGACAGCGTATGCTGTGCCTCTAAGATGAAATAGTTGGCATAGTCGGCGGCATATATGTTGGCAATGGCTTCAAGGATCATGCGTGCTAATCGACCACTCTTGGCCTTCAAGAAGGCATTCTGAAGCACAGAGAAAGCCTGGATGTTTCTGACCGTGTGGCCTGAAAAACAAAGACATTGAATCATGAGCAATGATGGACAAAAAACAACCAATACATTATTAAAAATGGCTCCTGTAGTATTCCAAAAAAGTCAGTCATTCATACAGGTTTGGAACATGATGGTAAGTAAATAACAAAAGTATGTTCATTTTTGGCTTGTCTATTCATTTAGCACCACCGTCTAGACTCCAGAAACTCCAGTGACCTTTGGTGGACTCTAGCTAGTAACACACAACCTCACATATTTTCATTTCCTCTCAATCTGAATGCAGAAGTGTATATTCATGACATGACTTCCAAATAATTCTGTTGCCAGCATTGCCATAGTTGAGACCAGCTCATTCAAGTCAGAGCCCAGAAGAGGGTTGAATTCAAAACATAAGTCTGTAACAAGACCAAGACTATGATTTATTTATTTATTTATTAACACCATGCCAGCAGCAAGGCGAATAACATAATAAAAGTCATACAATTAACAAAAAGATATACAAGAAATTTAAGGTTAATACTAGACAAAAAAAATCTGAAGGTGATACTTTTTTAAATACAACAGTTAAACACCGTCTCTGAATAAAATCGTCTATTAATGTTCAAAACAGTACTCAAGACCATAAAAATATGATGGTCTTAAACTCTGACTCGAGGACTAAGACCGAGACCAAGACTGTAAAAAAATGGTCTTGGACTTTAACTCGAAGATTAAGACTAAGACTCTTAGAAGAAGACTCAAGGCTCATATTTTCATGGTCTTGGTCATAGACTTGGGAGTATGTGGACTCGGTCTTGACACTGACTCAAGCTTCTTCCGGTATCGGTTTTGATTCAGACTCAAATGAGCTGGTCTCAACTACAACACTGCTGAATAGCGGCCAATGTCCTGAGCACAAAATTGATTACTGGTGTTTATTTCTCCATTGGGTCTTTCTGAGGAGTAATTATGCTATACAACTAGGCTTCAAGAAAAACATACTGTATGCAATAATAACTATGAACACCCGACCATCACATGATCATAGAGCGAGACAAGCCAGTCCTTCAACCCTGCAACCCTTAAAAACACATTCTTGCGCATTCAACCTTTATGAACTTTCAGTGTGCGCTACTGCTGGTTGAGTGAAAATGACACCACAAAGTAGGAAATAAACAGTCTCTGTGATTGGCTTGTTGGAAAAGAGGAAGTCTTGATGTGACTGGGTGCATAAACAACATAATCTGGTGCCACTATTTTAATTACAGCATTTAATGGCTCTTGGCGAGGCATAAGACAAGCCAAACAAATAACCTAACCAGATTACACAGTAGGTGTCTGCCATTTGCCTCCTTCTGACCAATTAACGCCATTTACAGCCAGTGAACACTAATGTTTTAATTCTCCCTCAGAAACTGCAGTCCCTTCTCCTTGTGTGACTAAAAGAGTAATCTAGCTGATGAAGGGAGGCAGCAGCAGACACAGATGAGGGGGTTAATAATTGAAAACGCCACGAGGAAGAAAACTGCTAATCTCACTCAAAGGTTTAGACAGCCATTGATTACAGCTAGGTTCATTTGTCCTGCAAGCTCTTAAAAAAGATTTAAGTATCATTGCCATATTTTTTGAATGAAGGAATGAATGAATGAACGAAATCATTTAAAGAGCCATTTGAATTTCTTTGTTTGGAAGCAAGAAATGAATCCCAGCGGATGCAAAAATGTGAATGACTGCAAATATAGAAGCACACTAAATCTCTAAAGTATTTTAATAATGCAGGCCACTTAAGCGTTTAGCATTGCAAACTTGCCATCTGAATCCCAAATTTTTCCATGTTTCCTGGCCAAAGATCAACATACCCCGGAATTTCACATCACCAACTTTCACACCCAGCTGTGCTGTGACACAAGTTAAGAGTCAAGTGCGTGTCAATTTATGAGGGCTGACCTTTCCCAGAAGGCTGTGGAACCACAAAACCTGGAAGCAGGAAGGGTGCTCCGGTGGTGAGACCAGCTGGCTTCAGCTCGCTGACACCATATGTGGTCAGAGCGGTCACCAGGTTCACCAGGTCCTTTAGAGCATCTTTGGATTCATCCTCTTTGGCCTGCTCCAACCTAATATGTACAGCAAATATAACAGAGAATATCACTACTTAATCGTATCAGAATTTAAAATAACTGATACTGCCTCTTATTGCCTTTAAATTATTAATTTTTAGGGGTGAACCATCCCATTAAGCTAACATTAAGTAAACATATAAGCAAGATAATAAAATAGCTCAAATATTTTAAGAAATTATATTCCACAAGAACACACTCAATTGATCAAATTGACAGTAAAGACATTTATAATGTAACAAAAGATTTGAATTTATATATTAAATTGCTCTATTCTTTTTCTATTCTATCTAAAAAATAAAAAAAACCTTGCTGTGTATACTGTGTTAAGCTAATTGAGACTTGTTATAGCACTTGCATATCATTACTCTTTTGTTGATTTTGATTGCTTCCATTGTCCTCATTTGTAAGTCGCTTGGGATAAAAGTGTCTGCTAAATGACTAAATGTAAATGTATTTCAGAATTGTGTTTTTTTTTTAATTCATCAAAGAGTCAGTTTCCTTAAAAATATTAAGCAGCAGCACAACTGTTTTCATTTGATAATAATACGAAATGTTACTCGAGCACCAACTCAGCCATATTAGAATGATTTCTGAAGGATCACTACCATTCCAAACTTTTGAACGTAGTGTGCAAGAGCATGAAATATTGATTTATTTAGTAACGAGCAATGTAATAAGTTTGAAAACATACAGTCCGCTGATCATTACTGCAAAATAACCCTCTTCCTGACCACACATTATCCTTCAAATATAAAATCCTGAAGATTTGTGCAATAAATAATTAAAAATCAGTCACCTGATCATAAGATCTATGAGGAAGGTGTAGCCCTGACACATGCGGAAGTCATCCAGGAGTGTCTGAGAGACATCACTCGAATCCTTCAAAAAACAGGAAAGCCCAGCAAACATCTCCACAATCTCCAGAGGAGAGAGGTCATCTGACTGCTGCATGTTCTGGATGCACGTTGACAAGCACTCTTTCTCTGCAAGAGAGATAGAACAAATATTGTCATTTTTTAAGCGGTTTTAACTCTTTTGCAGTAAACCAATAAATGCCTAAAGACACCATTTCCACATTCACATACTTCAAAGGACTTAAATACATCTTAAGGGCAAAGATTTGAGCATTGATCCATTAACTGCAGAGCAATTCTTGGCAAAAGTGTCTGCAAACACAAGACACTGTCCTCTAAAAATGCTACAAGCACAATAGTGAGCGACAGTAACCGTTACGTAAGGTTAAAATGTTACTAGGGTTCATGAGATGCCAGCAGCAAAACATTGTCAGTATAGTGCATCCATGCAGAGCAACAGCAAAGAACCACAATGAAAGAAGTCAAATCATCACCGCAACTTACCGTGGATGTACTTGACGACGTTGACGCTGAGACCATGTCGGGAGATGGTGGTAAGCACTTCTCCGGCGCTCTTCCTCCAGGGAAGGTTGTGGGGGGGACACCAGGAGGTGATGGCACTGAAGAGCAGCTGTAGATCATCCTTCTGGGCCAGCTCTTCTGCTGGAGACACGTAGCTGCACAGCTTCACAAGGATCTGAGAAGAAAAAGTAACAGTTGGTCTCAATATGTATACTTTATGGATATTTTGTGGAGAAAATGCTGTTCCTAAAGACAGACAGACCTGGACAAAGACTTTCTGTAGAAGAGCTCTGCGGTCCGCCAGAGGAAGCTCAGTCTGTGTGGCACCAGGAACTTCGGGCATGTGGGGCAGGTCAAAAAACAAATATAGACACTTCACCAGCGTGGAGGGCACAGACATGGTGGTCATACAGTCCACTGTTTTCTGTAGAAACAGAAGGGGAAGGATTCAAATTCAGCTAATGAGCAGAACATGTTTTTTATGTATTCGAATATGAATAACTGGCAACCTGTTTAATATTCTACAATTCTGTTAACAGATAGACTAGAGAAGGGGGAAAATAAAAATGAGTCACTTTGGATTAAATATCAATCCTATGAAACACCGTGTTTAAAACATCATCATCATCATCATCCTCATTAGACAGCTTACTGACTGGTAAACCAAGGATTATAACAGTTTTAAACTCAAGTTTGAGGTGTAAACATGAACAACTTTTACTTGAATAACCTATTTTCTGTTACTACAAATGATTACACACTATCATTCAAAAGTTTGGGCTTGGTAAGATTTTTGAAAGTTTTTGACAGAAGTCTCTCATGCTCAACAAACCTGCATTTGTTTGATCTACAATACAGTAAAAACAGCAATATTGTGAAATATTCTTAAAATGTAACTGTTTTTATATTATTATATATACATATACATATATATACATATACATATACATATATATATATACTTTTTTTTTCTTTTTTTTTTAATAAACTGAACAGTAATGTAAATACTTAATTACAACTTTTATTGTCTAAATTCAATAAACTATGTGTACTGATGAAAGGCTAGGAAGATATACAGTAAACCTACCTGTGTGCAGTGTATCTCATTACACTGTTTGGGTCTCAGGACCTTTGTGAAACCCTGATAAGCATATATGTGACCCTGGACCACAAAACCAGTCATAAGTGTCAATTTTTCAAAATTGAGATTTATACATCATCTGAAAGCTGAATAAATAAGCTTTCCATTGATGTATGGTTTGTAAGGATAGGATAATATTTGGCCGAGATACAACTATTTGAATATCTAGAATCTGAGGGTGCAAAAAAATCAAAATACTGAGAAAATCACCTTTAAAGTTGTCCAAATTAAGTTCTTAGCAATGCATATTACTAATCAGAAATTATGTTTTGATATATTTACAGTAGGAAATTTACAAAAAATCTTCATGGAACATGATCTTTACTTAATATCCTAATGATTTTTGACATAAAAGAAAAATCAATAATTTTGACCCATACAATGTATTTTTGGCTATTGCTAAAAATATACCCCAGCGACTTAAGACTGGTTTTGTGGTCCAGGGTCACATATGGGAGATCAGTGATGTCACCACTCTAAACTAAAGGGGCTCAGGTGGATGTGACTGAAACGAAATGCTGCAGGTGGGTCAGAGCTTCACTTTTCACTGCCATGTCACCTGCAGCAGTCTCGCCTGACACTAATCAGAGCAGGATCCTGCTGCCGGTGCCAATGAAACACTGATGAGAGGATAAAATCCCATCAGCCGCTTTTAAAGCAAGTCAGGAAGTGGTAGGATTCAGCTCAATCTGGCCAATAATTCTCTCTCTCTCACACATAAACACACACACATGCACAGCCCAAGCACTTTTTTCATTGCAGGTCCAGTCTGCAGCAGTGTGCACAGGCTGTCACATAAAAACTTGTCCACACATAAAGGGTCAGAAACAGTCAAGTTTATTATTAACAATCAAAAATGCTCACAAAACATTTTTTCTTATTATTGTTGAAAAAAGTTCTGCTGCTTAATATTTATTGAAATTATGTTTTGTTTTGTTTTCAGAAAGAATAAAAACCTCAAAGGTCAGAATTTACTATAGAATTTTTTTTATTTTTTTGGGAACATTATAAATGTCTTTGTCACTTTTGATCAATTTAATTGCATCCTTACTGAATAAAAGTATTAATTTTGTTAAAAAATAAATAAATAAAAGTTACTGACCCCAAACTTTTAAACAATAGTGCAGTTATCAATATAGTTATCTTTCTTGGTGTGAACAGGTCTTAAGACAAGGCCAAAGAATCCCAGCAGTGCCAAACCTTAATGGAGGATGCATTACAGCACAGTCACATTCAATGCTTTCATAAGAATGAGACAGCAAAACAGAAGATTAATCACTTCTGCATTTTCATTCCAGTAAACACACTACGTGCACAAAAAATAAATCATACCACTCTCTGCCAAATCAAAACAATCCACTATTTAGCAACATTAATAGTCTTTTACATACAAATTAAGGACAGTTACACTAATAAAGCCTCTCAGGCAAAAGGTCCATGTGTGAGAGAAATTGAACCAGTTGGGCTCCATAAAGCCCCCGTTATGGCAGACAGTCAAGACTTGAAATAGCTCTCTCTGTGGTAGATAACCTCAACACTGAAGCGACGCTAACGGACAATGTGGTCTAGGGTCAAATGTACATGACACCTACAGCCACTAAACAATGATGTTTGACAGAAAAACATCAAAGGAAGAAGGAAAAAGCAGGAGGACTTCTCATAGACCGTCAACGCAGAGGAAGATGAGACAAGAGAGAGACGGTGACCGTGAGGGTGAATTGAGGGGGCATTGGGAATGTAGAGCATGAAGGGCGTCCTTACAGAGAGAAAAGAAAAGACCTTTGTTGTTTCCGAGGGGCGGAGGGTGTTGCCAAGTGCACCAGTTTTTGTCTGCAACTCACAGCTTAGAATACAAACATATTTCACCCCTCAAAAACTTGTTTCACTTCTCAAAACTAGAGCCTCCTGCCTGAAAAGATAATGGTGCATGTCCAATTAATTCAAGGTCATCCTCTGGATTCTGACAAGTTCTAAATTGTGCCATATCACTGGATCCGCATTTCAAAAGGTCTGCATTTAGGTGGTGGAAATGTTTTTTATGTGCAGTGCAGCGTGGAGATTTTATCAGAAAGTGTTTTCATTATATATTCACAGTAAAGCAGAAAGAGGGAGTCGGAAATGCAAAAATAGGCAGTGTGTGTGTGTGTAAGAGAAAGGGCACTTATTAGGACACAGGAAATCTACACTTCTGCACTCCATCTTTATGTGCACAAGTTCTTTTCAGTGTGTTATGGAGGTAAATGATCCTTAAGGATTACATGAACCAAAATAAAATTAGAGCTAACAACAGACTTGAGAGAGATTTGAGCATGCTGGCAAAACTTCAGCCAATTAATGAGATCCTACTTCATTAAAGCAGGCCAACACATAAACAACACTACATGAACTTTCGATTCATTAAAGAATCCTGAAAAAAAATGTATGGCCGTCTTCACAAAACAACATTGATAATAATAAGAATCAGCATATTAGAATGATTTCTGAAGGATCATGTTACAGTGAAGACTAGAGTAATGGCTGCTGAAAATTCAGCTTTTCCATCAAAGGAATGAATTACATTTTACAAACTGCGCATTTTAAAATCACAATAATATTTCACAATATTACTGTTTTTTGATCAAATAAAATGCACATAAGGGGAATTATTCTTTGAATTACCTTGGAGAACCATGTGAATACCATGTTCATCGCTGTACCATGGTACTGCCACAGCACTTTTCATAAGAGACAGAACTTGAAGGGCGTTTATTCTTGTGGGAACAGTAGTTACAACATTCCCATTCAGTCGATACAACACATGACTATGGGACATCCACAGACAGCCCTTTAATAATGCCCATGATGTAACCATGCCCTTCAAACAGAGTAAATACACAAATACCCGGAAACCATTTACTACAACAGTACATAGCATGGCTTTACTGTAGCCCCCACAATGCACTGCAAAAGATATAGAAAAATGATATCCAGCACCAGCTACTAATGAATAGATTTTATGAGATATCATAGATTCTCATTGTGATGCATAAAATTTACATTGGCCCTTCCAAAGTGCTATAATTTATGAGATACAGTTTGAGCACTGACATAATGACCTCCCCTGGACGGGAAATCTGCACCTCTATTCCGTTGACTGACTTCAAAGAGCTTTGGATGAGAGTGGGATCAGCCCTTCCTCATCTAATGAATGACATGATAGGCACATTGTCTGTTTGATCAATCCATGAGAGGAACTGCTTCAGGGCAACAAAAAAACTAGTAATTGGAGATCATTTAGGGGAAAGGGGAAAGGGAAGTGGTGTGTGGCCAAGTATGGTGACCCATACTCAGAATTTGTCCTCTGCATTTAACCCATCCAAGTGCATGCACACAGTAGTGAACACACACACAGAGCAGTGGGCAGTTTGCGGCGCCCGGGGAGCAGTTTGGGGGTCGGTGCCTTGCTCAAGGGTCTCACCTCAGTCATTGTATTGAGGGTGGAGAGAGTGCTGGTTATTCACTCTCCCCACCTACAATCCCTGCCAGACCTGAGATTCGAACCCACGACCTTCAGGTTACAAGTCCAACGCTCTATCCATTAGGCCACGACTCCACCACATTTATGTGGTGTATAGCTGACCACACCTTTCACTTCAAAACAGGGCTTCATGAAGTGACCCTTGACTTGGCAGTCATGGCCTCAAGGTGTGCAGGCTTGAGCAATCAATAGCCTGACAAACAGGTCCTCACCATCCTCAAGCTGGAAGTTGAGACGTCTTTCACTATAGAGTGAGGAACATTCCTCCTTTCTCCTGCTCTTGGTCAAATCAAAAATGTACCAATGTCATACTAATCCTTCCATCCTCCACACAGTTCTCCAGTTTCTCGATCTAGAAGGCGGCAGTTTTTCTCTCTCTGATAACTGAGGTCTGTGCAGCTCGAGATAAGGGGTCTTGTTCAGCTGTGAACCAAGCACACGCTCAACAAATTACACCTGCTGTTTCTAGATTTAAGCAATACAGCCGCTGATAGTGTGCTGAAAGGCAAACCTAGCACGGCTGGTTCCAGTTTTTGAGTATATTTTTCATACACTAGGTACTGACATGCCAAGGGACAATTATGTTTTCTTAAAATTCTAAAAACTTGCAAAAATTTTGGTAGAATACAATTTTGGTAGCTGAATAATAAACAGTTACTTTAAAGGGTTAGTTCACTCAAAAATGAAAACTCTATTAATTACTCACCCTCATGTTGTTCCAAACCCGTAAGACCTTCATTCATCTTTGGAACACAAATTAAGATATTTTTGATGAAATCCGAGCACTTTCTAACCCTGCAAAGACAGCAACGCAGCTACCAAGTTCAAGACCCAGAAAGGTAGTAAGGGACATCGTTAAAATGGCTGTAGCAAATTAGCTCAAAGTGAGATGAACATAATTAATCATAACGGGTTGTTATCAATTATATATTCATCTTCAGGAATTAACTGTAGCCTTGATAGTACAATAAAATGATTTGTTCATCCGCAGTATGGACAGTTTTAATCGTCTATTGATTTTAAGGGAAATTATTTCTCTGGCCACGAAAAATTTATTTTCCTTACTAATACATCGCTCATAGAGCATGTAGCAAAACCGGAACGTTAAAGTGACCTGTGAGCGCAGGCTACAGACAACCAAGTGTGAATACATATGGATGTTATTAAACTACACTACAGGGGAACAATGTGGCCTTCGGAGCCGGACACAAACATACACACATTAAACATAGATGCCCACACACGGACGGGATGGAGAGAGAGAGAGAGAGAGAGAGAGAGAGAGAGAGAGAGAGAGAGAGAGCGCTCACGCGCAAGAGAGAGCGTAATGGCAGGATTTGCGCAGAGAGAGAGAGAGAGAGAGAGAGAGAGAGAGCGCGCTCGCGCGCAAGAGAGAGAGAGAGCATAATGGCAGGATTTGCGCAGAGAGAGAGAGAGAGAGAGCATAATCAGCTAAACACAACCTGTTAGAACCATCAAAGAATTACATCAAAAAGGGGTCGAAGCCTAGAAGCGCATCTAAATAGTTAACAAGCGGTTACTTGCATATTGGTTTTTTGTTGGTGCTGAGTGAAGTGTCCTGGTGCATGTATAATGCGCAGATTCTTGATGAATTCCTTTAGGAGTGAAAGCTTCGTCATTCCAGCCACGGGTTGATTGGTCCGAAGTTAAATCGCCAAAGTTACTGAACTTATATCTGCCAGAAGCTCGGACTCCCCCCGAAAGGGGAGTCGCGAGTTTTCCACGGTGATGTGTGTCTCCAGGGCACCGAAAGTAAAGAGAAGAGCCCACCTTTTGGGTGTGGGAGAAGTTTTATCTGGTTTCCCTGTAACACCCATTTTGGTTAGTTTGACCAATAACAAGGCACATAGTTTCAGCGGGAAAGTGTTTCTTTGTTCCACTTGACATCTCATTTGCATGTTTTATGACTGTTCTGCTCTGGCTCTTTATGACTGTTATGACTGGTGTAATTCTTCCCACAGTACAGTAAAACTTGTACGTTCACATAGTGTACATCATTGTTTGAGAAAGAGCAGATCATTTTGATATCAAGAAAGAGACACCTAACATATATTAAACCAGAGATACATTCATACACCTGAATGTGAGTGTTTGGAAACTTACTAATACAAATAACGAGTGGTAACTAGGCTAATATAAAAAGGAAACATACAAACAACACACGCGTATACCAGATACCCGTGTAACTGATTAAATACGGTCTAAATAAAGAAAATGTCTCTATGGGTGTGTGTGTGTTATCTATCCTGTAATCGTGGAGGTTGAGTCACTGGTCAGCCAGGAGCTGGTACTGAGGGTCTCTTCGGAATGTGGTGAAGTCTGATGTAGAGAACAGAGTTGATCTGTTTAGCCTCTTCTTGATAGTGGGGGCAACCACTGGCACTTTAGCAGCCATATAAAGGTAGAATATAGGGTCCAGGTCTGTGAGTTATATGCAAATGTCAAAGGCTAAAATGGTCTCTTAAGCCATAAAGTGTAAACACCCATCAATGATCTTAAGCATATGCTACAAGCCTATCTGACATCAGGGGTTCAACCTTAATTTTATGAAGCTACGAGAATAATTTTTGTGAGCAAAGAAAACAAAAATAACTTTATTCAACAATTTTTGCAGGGTCAGAAAGCTCTCAGATTTCATCAAAAATATCTTGATTTGTGTTCCGAAGATGAACAAAGGTCTTACGAATTTGGAAAGACATGAGGGTGAGTAAATAATGACAGAATTGTGACCCTGGACCACAAAACCAGTCATAAGGGTCAATTTTTCGAAATTGAGATTTATACATCTGAAAGCTGAATAAATAAGCTTTCCATTGATGTATGGTTTGTTAAGACAATACAATATTTGGCTGAGATACAACTATTTGAAAATCTGGAATCTGAGGGTGCAAAAAAATCTAAAAACTGAGAAAATCGCCTTAAAAGTTGTCCAAATGAAGTTCTTAGCCATGCATATTACTAATCAAAAATTAAATTTTAATATATTTACGGTAGGAAATTTACAAAATATCTTCATGGAACATGAACATTAATATCCTAATGATTTTTGGCATAAAAGAAAAATAGATCATTTTGACCCATACAATGTGTTTTTGGCTATTGCTACAAATATACTCCAGCGACTTAAGACTGGTTTTGTGGTCGAGGGTCACAATTTTCATTTTTGGGTGAACTATACCTTTAAATTGTAATAATATTTCTCAATATTCCTGTTTTTACTGTATTTTTGATCAAATAAATTCATTAAAAAAAAACATTAAACAAACTGCATGTATTTATGTCTCTGCATATATTTTTCTTGTCCAGAATGACCTTGTTTTTATTTGTAAATGCTTCTTGGGATCATTTCATCTGCAGCACATTAAACACACAGACCTGTCCTGAGGAAGCCAGCAGGTTGATGGTGGTCAGGAGCATCCAGCCCCGGCTCGCCTCCTCGCTCTGATTTACCTCCAGAAACTGCACAATGGCTCTGCTAGCCGCCTCTGTGGGAGGAGCACACACACACAAACAGAATCACTGACGCGTTTAACAGTCTGTGCATGTGGATCAAATCCATTTTCACACATCAGCTTGTGTGTGACTGGCCTCATCTGGGGAAGGACGCTGAGTCAATTAGAGGTGATGACATGCAGGCAGTTTCGTTTCTCATTCATCCACTGCTGCCTCTTTTTAAGATGCAATATCGTGACACCCCAGTGAATTCACAAATGATAAGATTTACTCAGAAGAAGTTATTTTCTGCTCCAATGGAAATGCAATCATATAATGACATTTTGAAATCCATTGTTATTAAAAAAGCAATAAATCTCACATAAAGAATAAATACAGTATTATTAACATTATGAATATAGTTTGAAAACAAAAACAAGTGTTAAAACATAATAGATGGTATAAAAAATCTGCTAAAATGCTTAAGCACTTGCTCAATCTGGTGTTTGTGGATCTATGCAGCATATGCTGTCACGGTAGATTACATCACCAAAAATAAACATTACTGTACATCATGTGCCAAGACAAGCTGCCAACACACAGTGTGCGGACAGCAGAGTAACTCAGAGACCATAAAGCTCAGATTGAGTGTTCCTCAGTAATAAAAGCAACAACACATATGTATAAAGCAGGTATAGGTTCAGGATCAACACTGTTATGTCTATGTTATGTCTATACAAACTCATTAATAAATAGAGGATACAACTTCTATTAAATCACTTTAAAAATAATAATAAAAAAAAAATTATCTTGTGTAATGGGCCAATTTTAGAGTTAAATAATACATTAAAATGAGAGGGAAAAAATGGGTGAGACTTGTTTTAATCTATCAGGAATTGAATGGATTGAAAAAAAGTGAAACCAAATGAAAGAAAACAAAGTGTGGTCAAATTAACCTGTTTACATCAACCTTCAAAAATAATTGATTCTGTAATGACTTTTAATATATCATGCCTACACATTTTTTTCAGACTTTTGAAGTTTTCTTACAATTAACTAGATTGGACCAGGTCTGTGTAATACATACTTGTGTGTTAACAGAATACCCAGGACATTCGAGTAGTTTGAAGTACCTGTTGATTTATTGGACGCTCTCCGTCTGATCTCAGTCACCATCAGCCTGGACACTTGAGTGGTGAACTGCAGCAGGTCTGAAAACTTCTCATTCATCGTGTTTGGTGGAGCATTCCCAAACACCTGTCACACACACAAAAACACCATTTAAAGAGCTCAAACAACCTTCTTTTCATGTAGTCCTTTTTTCCCTCTTCAAAGATGGGGACCTGTTGAGTTAAAGCTGAGGTTTAATCAACAGTCACTCCCTTGATGTCTGAAGAGCAGCATGCTCAGTTTATGGAGTTCTTTAGCTTTCATAGCATCACTGATAAGACATTCACAAAACTGCCCTTCAGCATCTGGCTCACAGTCAGAATGTCCAGTCAAATTAGTATACTAACCACAAACAATCATAAGAGGCGCAAGACCATCATGTTCAAATCTAGACTGTCAGGCCTCTTGTTGTTTGAAGAAATCAAAATCAAGAGAGACATACGGCAGTGTTAATGCTAATACGCAGCGGTCTTCATCAAATATGACAGCATTGTAAATAGAGAGCCTGTTTCATCCCACTTTCACAAGTGCTCTCCAAACGCACACAGGCTGCAGCAGGTCAGCGCTCTTTTATGTACAATGATGAGCTGTAGCTGAGGTCGTATGCAGTGTTTCTGTATAATCAATGCTGGATGATTAGCACCATCATGCTCTTCTCCAGCTTGTGAGAGTCACTTGATGTCATAACGACTACTTAGCCTTTGTAAATGAAGCACTTGTAACTGCTGGTTCTCTTCTTCTCATTGTTTAAGTTAACAGTTAGTATAGTGTAAATAATTTGGCTTAAAGACAGGGATTTATTATTTTAATTATAAGAAGAATATAGCAATTTGTCTGTAAAATAAGAATGTTTTACAGTTCTTGCATTCTAACAATATGAAATTCACTGACTATATATATACTACTGCAAGTTTAGGATCAGTAAGATTATTTAATGTTTTAGAAAGAAGTCTCATGCTCATCAAGGCTGCATTTATTTGATCAAAAATACTGATTGTTTGTTTGTGTTCAACACCATTCTAGCTACTGTGGCTATTTTCATGATGAGCAATATCAAAAATACAGTAAAAATAGTAATATTGTGAGATATTATTACAATTTAAAATAACTGCTTTATATATTTTAAAATAATTTTTTTGCTGTGATGGCAAAGCTGAATTTTCAGCAGCTGTTACTCCAAACTTCAGTGTCACATGACCCTTCAGAAATCATTCTAATATGTAGATTCAGTTCTCAAGCAACATTTCATTAAAAATGTTGAAAACAGCTGTGCTGCTTAATGTTTTTGTGAAAACTGTGATACAATTTATTAGGATTCTTTGATGAATAGAAATTTCAAGTGAACAGCATTTATTTGAAATTGAATATTTTGAAACAATGTTAAAGTCTTTACTGTACATTTTGATCAATTAAATGCATCCAAAATATCAATTTACTTTAAGTAAATCTTACTAAGATTTACCCAACTGGTAGCCCAAAAGCCCTATGAAAAGTGTTTCAGTGTTATCAGTGCAATAAAAATGTCTACTATATTATATATATTTCTCTGTTAATGCATTTTGACTGGTGAGGCTGTACTGTTCAGAAGTCTCTCTACTTTCTGTCTACCTCTGCTTCTTTTTTCTTTTTCTTTTTTTTAAATAAATAAACAGCCATCTCTCTCTCACCCGGTTGAAAACAGGCAGCATCATGTAGAGCTTCTCCTCCTGCTCTTTTTGTGTCATGTGGCGCGGCGGGTGGCAGAGCTCGGAGAAGAGACGGCGCAGGTGCATGAGTCCCAGCGCGTTGTCTTGTGGGCTGCACTCCTCCTGCCGTGGCCTCCCCATGATCCTCTTCACCATATTCATTTTCAGAGGCTTCTTGAGGCCGAAGCCAGCCCTGACAGAGCAGACAAATATACAAAAGAGAGGTTTGGTGAAATGGAGGAAATGAAAAGGGGAGGGTGAGGAGGGGAAAAAAAATAAGATGTCAGGGAAATTGATTGTCGATTGTGAAGGTCCACTTCTAATGTGACGTGATATGCTAGATTCAAATTGCAGATCAAATTTAGCCTGTTTATTTTTTGCTGTGAACTGCTTCTGTCTGAGACCCTTCAGTGAGGATTCTGCTGCAGGTACAGAAATACTGCAGGACACGCAAACAAAACTGGATCCAAGATATTATTTAGGTTCATTTCAAGGACACAGTGATGAAAGCAAACTTAAATATCTATGTATAAAGCTACAAGATTTGTGTATAACTGCACAAACCCTTTGGATAAATATTATTATTATTGAGAAGCTATTGTGTGATTTTGTAATTCTCATTCTTCTCATTTGTTGCACTTTAAACTGTCCATTCCATGTACAGTTGATATAGGAAAATCAGACACAAACTAACTCTCTCTCTTACCAATTAGGGATGGGCATTTCAAGCAAAAGTAATATTCGAAAATCGTTGGGAATTATTCGATTATTATTCGACTATTCGAAAATAGAACCCCTTCCCTGTATGCATGCACGCATGTCACGTTTTTAGGCTAGTGTTACACACCCATAAACAGAGAGAGCAAGAGAGACCAGTCACGCTTTTAATCTATATGATAACAACCTGCTTTAACTCAAGCCATGTAATGATTGTAACATGCTGAAACATATTAATATAATAAACGCAACAGAATGACAGCACTTATTAACATAGCAGTCTTATTAACTTAGCATAAATCAACTGCTCATAAGGTATTAAACTGCTCAAAAAATATATTCCAATACTTTCTCTCGCAATTATATCGTTGGGTAATTATTCTGTATATTAACTGCGGGCATCAGTGAGCCGTTATTAATTTGCGGAGCATTGAAAACGCTTTTGAATGCGCGTGCGCGCGACCGTTTTACTTTCACTTTGGAGATTAGCGATCACATGTTTATACTATGGAGCGGCACTGTACTTACTACACATACAAGATTAGATGTTTGTCAGTGGTGCTCAGGATCTGCAAATCATTCGCCATCGTCCTACTCTGTTGCTGGTAAGTTAAACTGCATTTACTGTAATGTAAAAGGCTATCACTAGCATGCGGCTAACCATATGTCCCTTTAGTGGCTCCGTAGAACACGTTATTTGTTTTCCGTGCCTTTCCCAGTACAGATTCAGCACACCTCTAACCCAGTCGGGGATATTTGTGGTCCGCACAGAACTCTTATTTGACATCGTTCTAAGTTGCTAGTCTACAGCGTTTGCGTGAGAGTGTGTTCTTCTGTTGTCTTTGACAGCTTTTAGGTGCGTTATTGGCGCTTACCTCTGCTTGCGCGTCTCAGCCGCATCAGCACCGAAAACATGGGGAATATTTAGACAAATATAATCGCACAACCTATTCGATATTCGATGAATAAATCGACTAATCGAATATTCGAAAATTCGAATATTCGAATCAGCGACTGTAAGTATGTTTTGTTATTAGTTCAAGTATTTGCTATTGACTGTTCAAATGTGGAGTTTTATGAGTAATGCATCGCGTGTGTGTGTGAGGGGAACAGGGTCACATCACAGCGGAGTGTACAGCCCGTCAGAAATCGTCTTAACCGCGGCTTGTGTACTGCAAATACACACGAGCATCATCACTGTGTCTGTCACGCGACTCTGCTCCCCTTTCGGGCTTGAACTGATAAAACTAACTTGAAAGCTGAAGCTCGCGATTATGGTAAGGGGCGTTACATTTCCAACGCATGCTTGTGGTGTCTGGCCAATCACAATGCACTGGCTCAGTTGGCCAATCAGAGCAGACTGCACTTGTTGGAAGGAGGGGCTTTGTAGAAAAACGACGTATTTGAGAGAGGTGGGGCATAGAGGAACTACAATAAGTATTTGAAAAATAGTGTTTTTTGAACATTAAAGCATGTCAACATATTCTGTTACACCAAATACACAAAACAATGATCTTTAAAATAGCATCATATGACCCCTTTAAGTGAATGTAAACAATAGGGATGCATCGAAAAGAAAATTCTTGGCTGAAGCCAAACAAAATGAAACACTGGGCCGAAGGCCGAATACCAAACACATTTTTTGGCATTTTTCCCCCATGTATTTTGCCAATTTTTTTTTCACCATTGCATAAATTAAATAGCCAAAATGTGCTCTTTACTGTTTTGTCTTAAAAAACAACAATTAAAAAATATTTAACACTGAACATTTTTTAACATTCTAGCAGACATTATACCAGCAAAGCACAATTTAACTTAAAATTAATAAGCTAGTAAAATAATATTTTTGGCCATTTTTTGAGACTTGAATCAGGCATGTATGTTTTTACAGTACAAATAAAAGCTGCCTTGATGACCAGAAGAAATTTCTTTTCAAATTAATTTCATATCCCAATTTGAACGCTATGTGTGAATGTTATGATAAATGTATTAAGAGCTGTTGTAATTATTATCATTATTATTGTCTTACTTTTTATTTTATTGTACAGAACAACAGTAAATTTACAATACTAACATTTATGAATGTTCATGGAGTTCTTGCTTTTCCTCAGCTTTTATTTTGGCAGAAACCCGCAGGAAGTCCTCAGTGCAGCTGACAGTAGATTTATAAATGATTCTCATTATGAATTTGGGAAGATGTTTGTCGCATGTACAGCATTGTCACATGCCTTTAAAAAATTTCATAAAAATGTTACCGAGCAACTGATGAGTAACAGTGTTTCAGCGCAGATTTTCCTTGCGCTTTGGACTTTGAACCCTGGCTAATGAGCTTGTGGAGCGCCGTTTCAATACATGCAATTTGTGCATTTGTTAGAAAACAATATTCTGCAGTTTATTTACAGTAACCAGCAACAACCACCCCTTCCACTTCTCATCGAAGACATGTGATGCAGTACTAAACAGTCTCTTGCTTTTGGTGCTTGGATTGATTTTTGTGTCTCTCTCACTGCCGACATGTTTGCTGCATTAAGGCTGATTTAGTGCGATTTAGCGTGCACCTCTGTTTGATCGCGACACGTCATTGTTCGGTACAATTTATTTGGTCTTTTCGCTTATTTGGCCGAACACCAAAAGAGCTTTTTTGCTATTTTCGGCGAATAATTTCAGTTGCCGAACATTCGGTGCATCGTTAGTAAACAGTTGAAAAACCAATAATGTTTATTTATACATTGAAGACTAACCAGTGTTATTTTAAAGTTGAAAAGATTATTCAGATTCTGTGGTATTTCTGTACCTGAGTATTACTGTTATACCTTTATTATTCCCATTAATGGCTAAATATTATTGTGATAAATATTATTGCATGATATGGCAAAAAAAAAATTGAGATAAGAAAATAAACATGGCCATATCATCCAGAGCTAAACTATAATTTTTGGTGCATTTGGTGACATTAATAAATGAAAGCACCAACAAACCTGTAAACTGAAGCCAGTGAATTCTTGCTATCTGGCTAACGCAAATTTGCATCTTTTCAAAGCATAATCCTTAACTTCTTTGACTTCCTTGCATGGGAAAAGTGTTTCTACACTGAATAACCAATGAGTCCTTTACAACAGTGTGAAAATCCCCTAATGTCTTCAAAGTAAAAGTACACACTAACCTAGTTTCATGCTTCAGACGCATCAACACACTCCAGATCTAGAATTTTTGTTTCAATAACCATAGGATAGGCCTACTATTCTGCACTTCAGACCTTTATCTGGACTACATCATTTGAAGATATACACTAAATCATATCCACTATAAATAGTAGCACATTTGGAAATAAATTTCAAAGCTGTAAAAAATACATTTATATACAATTGAAGTAAGAGGATAAAAAACTAAAAGAGTAAGTATGCAAACTAAATAAAAATGGCTGCGCAAGCCAAAAGTAGTTGCAAACTTCACTTCACGTTTAACTTGATTAAGCTTGAGTTGTCAATCCATCTACACAAATTGTGAAAGTCAAAATCAGGAAAAGCTACATACAGACATCTTGGTTCTTTTTTTTGCCAAAAAAAGAATGGTCACACAGGAGGCCCATGGACTGGTATGTTTCATAAAAACTGATTACTTTCAGTGAAATATATTAATAATAATAATTTATTTGTCTTTTTGCATTAATTTTATTTGATTTAATTTAATTTCCCATGAACAAACAGTGCTTCCTGGGGAAACAGTGTGGACAAATGGTTGTCTTCCTATGCCTTGCTTTATTCCAAACACTGAGATCGTGAATCAGATCCAACTGGGTAATGGTTACAAACTTTAGGGTAAACAATGAAGCTTTAACCACAAAAGGCCTTTATATCATTTGCTCAAGCCGGTGAGCACATGGGTAAAGTAGGACACACATCTGACAGACATTTGCTTGAGCCAGTCAGTGCTGTTATAAAAATATGAATGTTTCAGGAATGCCCTCAGCAAAAAGCTCAACATCTGTGAGCTGAAGCAGATTCTTAGACAGGAACAGACCCCAGACGGTTACAGCCACTAAGAAAGTCATCAACGCTTAAAGACGGGAAACATGAGACGACCAAAATCAACAGTGACTGCATCCACCTAACTAAAAATATCTGCATTGTATCCAGGTTCCTGAAGTTTTGGATATTATTCCAACAAACAAATGGTTATTATTCAAAAATTGTATGGCCTTGTGCTTCAGTAAAATGGTTATAATAATCCAAAAATGTCTATTTACTCAAGCAGACCAGACATAAGTTAAAAGTTGCTAAAATGCCACATATGGCCTGTACAGCTAAAACAAAATTGCTCAGAATTTCTCTCATGTGGCCTACAGTCAACTGCAGTTTTGCAACCCAATCATTCTTATTTTCAGGTACAGAAATAACTGCACGTGAAACACCTCAAGTCCTATCATTTCTGCTGAGTAAGAAAGTACAACAGTGTTTAGGCCTATACATCAAGAGCAGCTCCTTTCCCTAATCATTAAATATTCAGAGCTCATTTACTAGTTTCTCAGATATCAGTCACCATTCTGATTATTACAAGAGTGAGAATGCTGAGCTCTCAAGACACCCTGAATCATTTCTTCATCCAATAAAACAAGCACAATTTAGCAGGACATAATAGTAACACTAAATTTGACATACAAATCCTTTGGCCTCCTACTGGTTAAAGCAACATAAGTGTCATCTAAGTTTTAACAGACCAGTTTTTGTTTTTTGGTTTTTTAACATTCCAGACTTATCTTTCTTATCTATGACAGTTGTCAAGTACCCCCATCATCCTATCCAGGGGTGCCTTTCCCATACAATGACATAGCTCGCTGATTAACCACCAAAGTACGATTGTTGTGGAAACAAACTAGCTAGTCACGACTGTTTCCTGAACACGGTTGCATCTCCATCATTTGAACCACATTAGTTCAACAATATAGGGCCACTGTTAATGGCATCACATGCATGTGGTGCAGTAATAACTTCTGCTATTTAACTGATTAGAGATCTCTCATGGCGCTTTTCCACTGCATGGTACAGCACGGTACAATTCAATTTTAGGGGGTTTTCCACTGGGTATAGTACTTGGTATCTGGTAATTTTTTTAGTACCACCTCGGTTGAGGTTCCAAGCGAACCGTACTGTTACCAAAACGTGACGTGTAAACTCTGCTGATCACTGATTGGCCAGAGAAAATCGTCACTGCGAACTTGCAACACGATACACAACAGACTCGCAAGATTTAAATCAGCACAGCAAGCGAAGGATCAAACGCAACTGTTTTGAATGAGCGCACCTTTTTTTAACACCCAAAAAATGGCTGTTTCGTTGTCTGTTGAGGAAGTACAAACGTTCCTCTTGTTGATAGCCGAGGAACGGATCCAGTGAGAGTTTGATGGAGCGACGCGGAATGAAAAGGTTTTTCAGGAGTCACGGCAGTAGAGGCGGCGCAACTATAACGACGTGAATAATCCCGCCCACTCTAAAGCGGTACTAAACTGTAGTGGAAACGCAAACTGCGCCGAACTGAGCCGAGTCTTACCACGCAGTGGAAAAGTGCCATAAGATGCTGTTTTGAACATAGCACCTGATGACTAATTTACTATTTTTTGTTCCCTGTCATTTCACTTTATTTAAAGTGTTTGATTCATCGCAGGGTCCCTTAGGCATTTGAGCACATGCTTTTCAAAAACGGTGCTTAAGGATGCGCAAAAATACATTGATTAAAATGCATTTATATTTAGATAAAATGGCAGAGATGGATTGTACTGCATGTTAGCTTGCTAGGGTGCCTAAGAGCAGAATTTGTTTAAGCCCATATGTCATACTAAAAAGAAACTACGCTTCTAACCACAGGTCGAGAGCTGTACTGTTTGCAACACTAATTGCAAATGTTCATTTGAACTATGGTTTCGGAAAATACTGAATCATTGAACTATGTTGGTGACGACGGAACTTGCGACCATAGTTGTTTAATGATGCTTTTGGGAAATGCACCCCTGGTGAGTAACAACTATGGACAATGAGAGGGACACCATCTTAACCAAAAATAAAAAAATGTGGCATTATAATCTAAACACGGTAACAACCAGAGCTATAAAAGCATTATTACCTATAATAACAAAAATGCAGATATTTCATTTATAATTAATTCCATTATTGTATTGAGATGGATGAGCCTTGAATGCTTGCATAAATTGTGAGTAATAATCATTATCATTCCTAACATCACCAACTGATATGTATGTAACTAAGCAATTTGTTTCATCAGTTTCAAAATAACAGTGTAAAAAAGTAATTTTGTGCTTTAATGGTATCAGTTTGTCAGTGGTATCAATGGTTGATATCTGAGTTTATTTCTTTCATTATATATTTTCCATCTTGTATGTAACAACCCCCCCCCCACAAAAGACCTTCACCAAGAAAAATGCCTTTTATTTTAACAAGAGATGAAATAGCTACTGTGAGAACCTCTAATGTTTTAATTAACAATCAAAACATGCTTTTGTGTTCAGACAGAGGTTGTAACTCAAATTCTAATGAACAGGTGTTTCAAAAATGAAACAAACAAAAAAAAAACTATTTCATCTTAGTCTATTTGCCCTTCCTCAATGAATAATCCTGCCTTGGGACATACAGAGGCAGATTTGATGTAAATCGGTGGGGAGTAAGGTTGCTGGGACATGAAATCTTCAGTAAAATGTGGCTAAGCCTTTTACGCTTTAAGTCTTTCATAGCATTTCTTAGAGGGCTGCCAGCTCCAATGACTGTCTGAGAAAGCAAAGTAAGCTCCAAAGGACTGTTCGGAGAAGAAAAAAAAGCTTCAGCCTCCTCAAAAGCCTTTCAAAGACTCTTGGGAATACTGGGTGACGTAAACACAAAACCCTCACATCTCTGTCACTGTTATGGGTGATGGAAATGCTGAAGTGAGGGTGAACATTTCCCACTGACTACAGGCTACAAGTCAACAACAAGCAACAGTGTCAACTGTCTCGATACCAAACAGCCCACTGGATTCCTGAACACACATAAACCTCATTCCTACAATATTCGGTCAACAGCCACTTGGTTTTGTTATTGTTTTTTCCCTTTCAATTGTGCCAGCAGTTACATCTTTAAAATGTAATTCACCAACAAAATAATGTTTACACAACACAAACATAGCAAAGTGCAAATCGCACAAGCCTGTTTACAAAAAGCTAGTCCAAATGTCAAATTTAAGTATTTATAGACAAGATCTTAACATATTTGAAAGTCTCTCTTGCTCACCAAGGCAGCATTTTTTTTTAGAAAAATACAGTAAAAACAGAAATTTTGTGCTTTTACAACTTAATTATTATAACAATTTAATTATTAAAATTATTTTAATATTTCTTAAAATGTAAATTATTCCTGAGATGGCAAAGCAACAGTCATTACGCCAGTCAGTGTCACATAATCCTTCAGAAATCATTCTAATATGGTGATTTGCTGCTCAAGAAACATTTCTTATCCATGATGAAAAGAGCTGTGCTGCCTAACACTTTTGTGTAAACTACAAGATTCTTTGATGAACAAAAAGTTTAAAAGAACAGCATTTAACAGAAATATTTTGTTACATTATAAATGACTTTATAGTCACTTTTGGTTAATTAAATAAATAAAAGATTTGAATTTCTTTCATCATCCACCATCAATAACAACATAACCTTTAAAACTGCCTTTATACAGGTTGTAGGAATTGCCATTTCATAACAGATGTGCCATTAACAACTAATTACCCCATTTACATTTAAGTTCTTAGAAGATCATTTTGAACTAAAGTGACTAAGTGCATGTACCCTCAAATATTTAGTTTATTAATACAAGTCAAGCACGACTAACCCTCAAGACTCAACAAGAAAGTGTAATACAAAAGCAAATACCGTGGCGCGCAGTGCATGGCACAAGAAGAATAGCAATACAATAAGAGATGCAACACTCAACAAAATCAGTACTAACGCAAAAGCTGGCTAAGAATGAAGTTGCAAAGCTGTTATCTTTTCTAAGTGAAGTATAGTAAAAGTCTCCTGTCAAATTAATTTCTCCACAGATGACATCATGCAGGAAAGGTAACAGTAATTAACATTCAACCTAACGGTTAACAAACTACTACTTATCTAGACTCTGAAACCACTGTATTTAAGGTCATTTTAGACCTGAACAAAGATATTGTAAGCCCACATTTAACTGAAATCTTCGCCACAGTCAGTAAATCATTGTTTAGTGCTTTTACAACTCTGGGGAGGAGCACACATAAACTGGTGATGTAATGGCTGTGAACAGCTACAAGCTGAAGTGACACGATCCAAAATAATCATACAAATATTAACCAACATTACTGGTTGTCCCACACTCAAATCTACACATCTACCTCTCGAAATCAAGAGCCCTTTCTGTGAAAATCACAGTGTTGAATGAGTCAGAGTCTACTGAAGCCCTTGGTTTCAAACATGTCTTGACCTGATTCGCAACAAACAGCCAGAAACCAGGTGCCTTCCCAAAAAAAAAAAAAAAAAAAAAATTACAATTCCCAGAAAAAAGAATGACTGCCAGGATGAAGCAGTGAAGAAATCATTTACGCCCACAATGCCTGATGCAAGAGGCTTATTACTTCAAAAAAAAAAAAGAGACATAATCCTTTCTTACATCTGAAACTCACAGCAACCTCTTGTTGCTCCACATCATCGTTCCTCCGGGAAGAACGGCACCATCATTTCACCATCTGTCATTTGCCTACTCATCTGTTTTACCTTCCACAGCCTTTAATTACATAAAACTGACACGAATCTCACATGGAATCCAAAACTGTGTGATTCTCTAAGTGAAGTGCGGCCAGGATCCTCAGCAGAAAGTAAGAAGCCATTTCAAGACCACCATCGCAGCAAATAAATCCATGACACACGGCTCCAAACTGTAAACAAACGCCTTGTCACTATGGAGACACACTGATCAAACATGTTTTTTTCCATACCTGCTGTTCTCCCTGTGCTCTGCGAGCATCCCTTGTTGTTACCGACGCAATTTCGATCCAAAGATTGCTGAGACAATAATCGTTGTTAATCTGTGCCGTGCCGACTAGGAAAAAGAGAGAAGGCAGAGCATTTATAGGACGCTGTGGGAGCGAACGCCGATTTACGCACTTCGCTGGCACTGCCAGGAGACCTGTGCACCAGAGAGCCAAGCAGCCTGCAGGGACTGGCACAGCTGATCCTCCCTGTGACCAGCTCTACCACGTGGCTTTATCATGGGGGGGTGACCAGTGTCATACCAGGAGATACCAAATCGGCAGTACAGGGGGATCCATCGATAACATTTAAAGAGCAGATGGCGGTTATGAAATGATCACACTGTAAAAAAAAACAAAAAATCGATCAACAGATCAGGGTTATAACTCTCTAGTCCACATAAGAGAGAGCTCTGGATATCTTGAAAAGGGGAAGTCAGTCATCTGATTCGGAGGATATACACACTGTGTACTGAAGACTGAAATAACACAAACAGATATCACAATATCTACAATCCAGTACAAACACGAGACACCACCGTAGATTCAAATCAAGGCTATTTTCAAACAAATAAAACAATAATACCACAAACAGAGAAAATCTGACTGCAGCAAAGCACTTGGTAAGAGTCTAAAGAACATTATTTCATCAATTAAGAGAATTGTTCCCCAAAAAGCGCAGTCAATGCTTGACCAGGTGACTTGTTTTTACTGGCACTGAATCATGAGAGAAAATACTTCGGCTAAATTCTTTGCATATAACGTGAGTCAAGTTTCCAACAACGTCATTTAGGCAACACTAGCTTGAAGTTTGTATTGTGTAAAATATCACATGTGTAATGTGTGACCTATGCTGTGTGCTGCTGATTCACTGCTCATTACATACTGAGCACATGACAAAAAACACTTCCCACAATGTTTTAGTATGCACATACAGAAATGTAAAGTAGTGAATAGATTCCAGTGTTTTGCTATAAAAAAAAATAGCTTATTAAATATTCAAATTAATCGGATTAGTCATACTGGAGATCTCTACATTTTTTTAATATATGATTTTCGCAATGATTAATATGAAAACAAGGCTATGTCCACATTTGCAAATTCAAAACATTCACAAAAACACTCCACGTTTGGTCTAAAACACAATTGTCATCCTCTTTTGCTGCAGGACGGCAATTGCTAGTGTATATTCTGTCAAATTTGCAGAAATGTCTTATGAAGATACTACAAAAAGTAAAATTTTTCCTTCATAATATTATTCAAGTGAATAGCAGGCACGGTATACATTACATGACTAAACATTATTATACCATTCAATATACAGTAAATGACTAAAAATGTGTCATCTTTTTCAAATGCCTCCATTAACTACAACATGAAAACTGTTTTCAATTTTATTTTATTTATATATTTATTTATTCTTGACAAAAACACTGTCTTAGTGTGGGCGAAAGGCCTAAATGTATTGAAAAACATACGTTTTCAATTTTATTTGGATTAATGTGGGCACAGCCTAAATGGTTCTTTTAGTTCTGAGACCCAGGATCATACTAACAGCATTGTAACTGTTGTATCAAATGTGTTTTATACTTGAAAACAACTGCACAGAAACTGCACATGAGGTTAATCAAGTAAAATAAAAATTCCAGAGCATCAACTCCTTTTCACTGTTTATTTTAGCCAAACGTCCTGTATGTGAGTATGTGGTGCGTAAATTTCCCTTTCCACTTCCTGTAAAGCGATATATTGGTGTACACTTGCCTCCTATGCAAAACCGAACATTATTGCTCACTGCTAATCTGACTTAAGATGGTCAAATACCCTGTGAAGTCCACTGCACAAGACAATATCAAGCAATACAACCTCAGAATTTCACATACACTTCAGCAGCCACATTTTCTACATAGTTCCTAAATGACCTAGGCTACGTTTTAAACGTAAAATGAACACATGAACAGAACTGAGACACACACATGAAGAAAGAAAAAAAAAAAAAAAAAATTTAAAAAAAAAAAAAAAAAAAAAATCACAGGTTTGCGAAAGAGCTTGACCAACAACAAATATAAGTCAAACGATTTATTTAATAGGAAAGATCAAATTAAGTTAACAGGTTTATAGCCTCTAAACAGATGCAATTTAGGTCATGTTTGACTGATATGGCCGCAAGCCAATATTATGATGGCTCTGGGATAAAAGCACAGGTTCAATGACTTGCACAATACAAACGGGTGGGCTGTTTATACAATAAAACCACAACCACAACCCATCTCTAATCTTATTCACAGCTCTTCATACCCTCACCAAAACACACAACACAAATTAAATGGCATATAAATGAGCAGCCTGGAGGTGTCAAGACCACACACTGCTGTTCGTGAGACCATGACCTCTCACCTTATGCAGCTGCCCAGCACTTCACATCACACTGTGTCCCAATAAATCACCACGGCCTTCATATCACAACTTATGACATTATTGGGATTAGTTGCAGCCTTAACGAGTGTCCATGTCTAATGTTATTCACTGAATGTCAAGAGAGTCATAGATAGATAGATAGATGGATAAATAGACAGAAATAATATTCATAATTTCAGTAATATCCTATTGATTACAATTACACTTCAATGACACGTCTACCTTGTGACAGACAAACAAGCAATTGATCCAGTGTGAGAAATTTGTGTAAATTAGCAGCCAGACAGGCGACAATGTACAGTAGCTTTTCGCATATAAAAACACAGAAAGGTAAGAAACCTACGTTATTCACAACATACGCAATTTATAAAATATACAACCTATAAATTAGAATATAAGTAATGACCATATAAAACAAGTACAGGGAAATGGAAATGACACAATCGAGGAGTTCAGTAACACAAAACAGACTATTCAGAATTATATTGTTATATTATATTATATTATATTATATTATATTATATTGGGATGTTTGTAAACTGACAGAAATCACAAATAAATTCAGTAACGTTACAGTCGTGGATGAGTCGATATCTTCAGTGACAGTGCGAGCTTTCAAGACAATTACAGCTCACCAGACATGGCCTAAATAAGCTCAAAATATCTACGAATAATAATCACGCATATGATTAACTCGAGGTCTATATAATAAAGGATCGTATCTGTGAATTATCTCCACATGAATGATTATTTGCCTGCAGCTAACAGGCTAGCGGAGTCCTCCTATCCTAGCCACAGCTAGCCCCGGCTACACACAACCGATTCATGCCGAACTGTGCGTTTCATTTTCACAAAGCTGGACTGCATAGAATATCATTTATATAAAGCGAATAACATCTTGACATTTCTAGAAAGATGTAAAAATGGGGAAAGGGAGCTGTATTTTGAAGGAAGGAAGCTAGCGCCAGTGGCCAATGTGTATGTGTTTTGCATGTCTCCAGTGTATCCGCATATCCATGAGAACTCACCAGACCAGCCGATGTCTTCAAGCTTCACTGAGAGCCGCTCTAAAGAGATGCTCTTGCGCTCTTCCCATCCATATTTTACGGGTGATGCCAGTGCTTTCTGAAGCGGATACTGGTTCTGTTAGATCAGCTAGCTAGTGGCCATATTTAATCCTCGACATCCCAAACAACACAGGCTCGAGCTCGTCCCAGCTCCAGCTCTACTTCATCTCAGCGGTGTGGGAGACGCTGCCTCACAGGGCTCGCTGTAGCGCTTGAATTACACGGGAAACAGCGACACCTGCTGGTCATAACGATGCTGTTGCCTGTTTCGTTTTGAGGATCGTTTTTTGCCTCTGGTCAGCAAGCAAGGTAATAATAATCGAAAGTCAATCTGGCGGTATTTATAGTGTATGTTTAATGTACTGCTGCCACAGCAGTAAAGTAAGAAAGGAATGTCAATTTTACATGATGCCGATGTGGATGTTATAGCTCCAGTGCAATCAATATATAAATGTGTTGAATTTTTATACGTGTCGTGTATAATTAATACGTTTCCCAGTTATCATAGATCATATGCCTGTGCTTTGTGTGCTATAGCTGTGTCCATTTTAACTGAATTATACTCCTATGATAAATATTTTAAGCATATGCCCCCACACAAAGGAGCAGTTTACTTATGAGGTGAATATTCAATGGTTCAGTCTCAGCACCCAAATACGAACATTATTGTGTTCTTGGTAGCAACATTTTATTCTAACAAAGACAAAAGCAAACATAAATCAATAATATTTCTATAGCATGCACAGCTGAAGCTTATGTTATTTAATATATGGTATCAACTGTGAATATGTAACAAACAATTCAGCAATTAGGACACAAAAAGAAACAATTATGTATTATTTAAATAAATATATTAAGGAAAAAGTTTCACAACTTATACAAATGCAAAGTAAGAATTTCTCCATCCATATTACATTTCAAACACAAAAATATGTTGTATATTTATATTTGATTATTCTTTGTCTTAAGTGAAACAATCTTTTCTTTTTACATTTAATTAAACATTAACAGAATTTATTATCAGATAATGAGCACAGAGGTTGTTTTCTTTCACCTTGCCATCTTGTATAAAGTGTTATTGAACACATTTTTTATTTAAAATTAAACATTTCAGAAGAAATCACTGGAACTTGAATGTAAACAGAGTAATTACATAAAAAACATACAATGACTGTCTGGCATAATGGAAAATGATATTAGTAATGAATTGAAAGAAAAATATTAATCAGCATAACCTTGAAATTTACTGTACTCCTGTCTAATACAGCCGTAAACTGTATGGTAAAAGTGCCTGTCTGGAGCCATAAGGTCAGTGACCATCTCTGTGTGGTTCATTTTAGGTATTAGATAGAGCGACATCCTGATAGAATGGGCTGTGAGGAGCTCAGAGAACTTCACTGATGATTCCACCGGAACTATGATGTCCTTGGTTCCATGGAGCAAAGCCACTGGAGGAACTCTGCATGAAAACCATAGCAAATGATAAAGCACAAAGAGCTTCTTTCGACAGCCTCACTGTATTCTGTATCTCTCTGTACCCTACTAGTGAACTTTACTTGGTAAACTGCATTTGTAATTTAACAAGTTGGCCAATAATGGCACTACAGTAGCAAACAGATGAAAATATTGACCTTATATAAGAGTAACATCTTATTTAAACAATTTACTGTAATGAAGCAAATCATAAAAGTTAATGTGTTGCTGCTTCAGCTGTTGGACATTGACAATATGTGAACAGAAATAACAATAACAATACCGTTTCAACTGATCCTCGTTCAATTTCTTGAGTAATGATGTTGGTGAATAATAATCAAAGTTCTCCACACCATCCATTGCTTTGTGCATAGTTGACACATATTCAACAGCCCGCATTTTCTCATGCTTATAATGATCCATTACACTGTAAACGCCACTCAAACCTATTAGAAAAAAGAAAAAAAAAAAATCACAACATGAATGAAAACCAAGTTACTTAATCAAGTTTTTACTAAGAACCAGCTACATCAACAGGGAAACCGCTATGCTAAATTATAAACAATCATAATATAATAGCCACATATAATAAACATTGCACATTGATTTACCTATGATTCCTTTAATGGCAGATACAAGATCTCTCTGTATGTTGGTCTCAATGAACAGCTCTTCTGCATTGTTCACCAGAAACAGTGTGGAAAGGGCACACAGATGAGCCCCTGCTGAATGACCTATTAATATTATGTTGTCCTGCATAAAAAAAAAAGTGTAGCCTAGATCAAATTGTTTCATCACTTACAAAATAACGTGGAAAATATAAACTACCGTTTACAAGTCTGGGGGCAGAAAGTTTTTTAAAAAGTTTTTGAAAGAAGTCTCTTATGCTCTTTTATGCTTTTATGCTCACAAAAACATGCTATTCTAATATGCTGATTTGGGGCTCAAGAAACTTTTCTTATTATGATCAGCTGAAAATGGTTGCTGCTGAAATACAGTAATTATAGAGAGAGAGAACATCATATAAGAACAGCATTTATTTAAAATAAATATTTTTTGTTACAATACTGTGACATTTTTCCATCAATTTAATGCATTCTTGCTGAATAGAAGTATTCATTTCTTTCAGAAAAAAATCTTACTGACCCCAAAGATTTGAATGGTAGTGTATAGTACAAGCACTTTGAACAATTAATGTGCTAGATATTAAATTAAATATTTACCATAAGCAAAAGTGCATTTATTAAAGTCAAACTAAAGTGGCATTGTAATACAATATTAACAACTTTACGTTCATGGAGGACTGGAAACTTACTTGATCAAGATTGAATGTTTGTCCCTTTTCTCTCACCCACAGCAAACTGTCACTGATGTCTTGAACCATATTTAAAACATTTCCCTGAAAAAAACAATTAAAAAAAACACCAACACTAAAAATATCAATAATATTAAATATATAAATGTATAATATAATGGTGGTTTACCTTTGGATATATGGAATAATCTGGACAAATTACAGAGGCATTAAGCTCTTTTGCCATTTGTAAGGCTAACAGACAGTAAATGGAGCGGTCTCCTGATCCCCAGGCCCCTCCATACACAAACACAACCACCGGTACAGGAGCAGTATCTGAATGGCCCATGCTTGGTGAATAATATAAATCTAGTTTGTTCCCTCGTCGACCAAAGGTTATGCCCTAGGAAAGGACAGAAACACAATCAAATACTGTACTATAACAAAAAGGGACAAGTGCTTTCTCATTTTAATGCTAAAATACATTTTAGTAATACAAAGAAATATTATTGTCCTAAATTTAACAGTAGCTTTATTTCTTAAAAACTCTGTCTCTGTATCTCTGTACTGCATAGCATACTGTGCACCCTGTGGTTAAGTAAACCGCATTAACAGGAATTTAAAAATAGAACTAACTTTCACATAGTGCTTGTTATTTTTGTCATTACTGTACCACAGTTTCCACTGAAAGTACAGTTTGCCATACTGCAGATATTTCAGCATCTCCAGCACGGCTCTTGTAAGGCAGTATATGCGCCTGCAGGGAGTGCAAGAAACATCTGCATCATTAAAAGGCCAACAATAAAAGTAGAGTAACATCAAAATGTTAATGCTATGCTATGTCACCTTGGTTTGAGAGCCTCTATATATTTTTGGTACCCTGGTTTATTGGGCCAGCCATAGAGCCATTGGGCAACTAGAGAGACACTGTAAGGAAGGCCCACTAATAATGCCCCTGCCACCACTGGAAGAGAGAAATAGCACTTCAACGCAATCCTGAAACAGAAAAAACAAAACAAAACAAAAAGATCTGTGGATTTATATTGTAGTAGGGTGTAATAATGCAATCTTCTATGTTGTATGACATTATTTTTAAAATAACACTAACATGATATTTTTATGTTAGTTAAAAACAGTAATACTGTCAATTATTATTAGTTTAAAACAACTTTTTTTTCTGAATTTCAAGCAGCCATTATTCCAGTCTTCAGTGTCACATGATGCTTCAGAAACATTTTTTTTTTTTTTTTTTTTGTGGAAACCTCAATACATTTTTAGGATTCTTTAAAGAATAAAAAGTTGAAAAGAACTTGAGGAATAAAAGTATTAATTTCTAAAAGAAAAAAAAAAAAGTAATCCCAAACACTATTTATGATTCGTGTTTGCTGACATTATTTAACATAATACTTACATTATTTTTATGCTGTGTTTTAGTTCTAATACCTGGAGTAGCAAGAGAACAGAAATTATGTACAAACATATAATGTATGCATAGAATCAGATAAGAGAATGTACTGTACAGTGCTCTCTCTCTCTCTCTCTCTGATACACCGGAAACGTTAATCACGTTTAAAATATACATAAAGGCATGTCATGAGTTACTGATATCGAAGAGAAGCACAACAATGTGCATAATGTAAAGCCTCTAACAACTTAGCTATTGTTAGATTTATACAGCAAGTCTTTCCCATTAAAATGTTCCTCAAAACGTAAAAAAAAAGAATCATAAAGGCATGATAAGCATCAGCAAAAGCGCAAGCAGAGCAAAATAAACAAAGTTGACATTGCATCTGTTACATAATGATTGCATCTTGGATTTAGCAACACAATAAAGGATAGTTAAACAAACAGAAGTGATGTTCTGTTCTGAAAACAGAACATCAGTGGTGCAAAGACTGCATTGTGTCAGAGCGGATCACCTGCAGAAGACATCCCAGTGTCCCGTATGTCCAGATGGATGCATTCAGTGCATCGACTTCCTGACTACTAGCATGCGCAGACGTCAGCCTAACAGTGTTTCTTATTGGCTCGTTTGGCTCACTTGGGCGGGACATATTTGCATGTCAACTCAAACACACAACTGCAGTTTAGATAAACGTCCCCATTTATCTAAAAATGAGGATATAGAAAATGGATTTTTAACGTTTATTAGTATTAAATGTTGTTCTCTTATATTACAATTTACCTCAGAACATAACAAACCGCTCTAGCGGCGATAAGTGTTTCATTGGTTTCAGTGCTTGTCATTTAAGGGGATGTTCCTGCTGATGTCCAATCAACACACGTATATAATATGAATGAATAATTATAATATACGGTATATTATAATTATTCATTTACTAGATTGTTTCATCCTTATTTGCTATTTTATGATATTATTCAACATATCATTCAACCATAATAAACCAACGTGAACTTTTCACTCTGCCTTGGCTTCATAATTATATTTTTGCTACTTTTCAAATACATAATGTGTAGATTTTGTGTAGTCCTTGTTAATCTAAAACTACGAAAGTTATTTATAAAAATACGAATTAGACATGTTTTCAATTACATTAAAATTGTATTACAAGTAGTATAAAAAAAATTACACACACACACACACACATTTCCAGTCAAGCTGTAATTATGATATATGAAGTTCACATAATAAGATACATTGACATATTCCCCTATAGAAACCCCCGCGTTGTATTTTATGCATATGACTTTATCCTAAAATTAATAACTGCTTTAATGACTATAATTTTCCAAGTACAACATACGGTCTGTTTTATACGTGAACCTATGCTGTTTGTCGGGGTGAGGGGTAAATATCTGAGGCTAGAGAAAGCTTGAGGAGGCGGAGTTTCTCCTCCAGTTCTCTCCGCTTGCTGCTCGAACACACAAGTTTGTGGAAAGATTTTAAAGTGAGGAGTTGAACGAACCGCCATGAATTTGGTTACACAATGAATTTAAAACACACTGTTTCTTTATTTCAAGCCGAATGATCACATTGCATTGACTTTAAAATGAGGGCGACCCTTTTAAGCGGACTACTTTTGCTTTTTGTCGGACTCGCACAAGGGGGTAAGTTGTTCAAATTGCTCAAGTATGGCTTATGTAAAGCATCTAAAGAAGGACATTTCAGCATTCACATTTGTGTGTGTAACATTTAAGTTGGGGGATTCAGTGAATTTCACCAAATATCACGTTTCTATTTGGTTTTATGCATTAGAGAACAGTATAGACAAACAGCCTATTTCTTATGGCCGCTGTCTGTGTAATGGAAATATAAGTTCTTGTCGTCTTAACGGTTTGTGCATTAATTGCCGTTAATACAAACAAATGTACAAATGTATTACAGTGTACATGTTTAAAGTTGGCTTTTCAATATCCAAATCATGTACATTCCCAGTGTTGCATGTGCATCCCAAATCCAAAAATGATGTGACATTAGTTTATTGTGTACATAATATAGCATTCATGATTGCACAGATATGTTGCTCTCAGAGATTTCATATTCACTGCTTGCCAAATGTCAGCGCACAGAAAACAGCCTTTTAGTTAATAACAATGAAATGCAGTGATTCACCAACATTAAAGCATGCACTATGAAATTGTATTAGCCAGCATGTTTATTCAAGTGGTAATGTTTTTAAAAAAAGCTTTGCAAAACAGGAGAAATTCATAGACCTATCCAGCATTATCTAAAGAGTTAAATGTTTCATCAGCAAATTCCTGTAATTACCCTACATGAATATTTGAATATTAGTGTAATATTAGTGTAATGTGGCAAATTGTGTTTTATTGTTGCATCAGTTGCAGTTGTTCAGTGTTGAGCTTCACAATAGCGACTCCACTGAATTATCAAGATGTCAGACGTGGTCTTATTTTGGAGAGCAGTGTCCAGACTTATAAAATCTCCAGGATGTCAGATGTAGGACCTCTTTGTGTGATAAAAGAAACTAAAGATAGCATGGCATTCTTGTTTTCTCCTCTCTTTCTGTCATTTCAGGTTTGACCACAAGGTTTGACATCAAAACATCATTTATATTTATTGTAGATCAATTGTACTTTTGATAAAATGTGTGGTTTTAATATTGCCCCTTTGCCTTTTATTAGACAAGTATGGGGAAGTATGATACAAAATTATTCATTGATGAAATAAAATATTAAAGTTTAATGTAATTTCATAATAAATAAAATATTAAAATTTAATGTAATTCCATAGTCCACAATTGTGTTTCCACAATTTTGTTAGGCTACTTGTGTCAGCTATGCAAAGTTCAGTGAATCACATTGCTTCACTGAAATTTGCATGGTGCCTTAAGCATTGTAAACAAAGGATTTAAAAACGAATAAATATTCATTAAAACAAAAAAAAAAAATATTCATGCAATATGTAGCATCACAAATGAGTAATGGCACTTGCATAGTTTGATAGAATTACACTAAACATCAGTGTGTCATTTCAGTCCTAAAGTAGAAGTGCTCTGTGCCCATACAAATTAAGGGGTGTAAATACTATAGCGACACTTGCAGAGAGAGGTAGATGAGAGTGTAGAACACATTAGGGTAGATTAAAGGGTGATGTGGTGTGGCTGGGTTAGAAAACAGCTGCGTCCAGGCCTCCATCAATGGACAGCAGGGCTAAGACAATGTGGCTATGTCAGAGTCTTTTATGTTGAGAACAGGGTGCTGTCAGGGCAGAGCATGCCAGCACATGCACATGGGTATCACAGTGCTTCCCTGGCGCCATCCGGCTTGTCCTGTAAAGTGTTGTTGTTTTTATTCATTCGGTCACTTTTATTTAATGTCTGTGTCAAAATCAAAATGTAACTTTTAAGGGAAAGTTAACACAGAAATGATAAAATTGTCATCAGTTACTCATTCTGTGTTACACAAAATAAGATTTTCTGAAGAGCATTTAAATGGTTTTTGTCCATACAATGGTACAATGGACCTCATTAACTTTCATTGTATGGACCAAAAAAAAAAAAATTCTGTGTGTTTCACTGAAAAAAGAAAAAGAGTAAATAAATCCCTTTGAATAATAATAATGTCCTTTCTCATAAATCAATTAATTTATTACCAGTTAAAAAGTGTAATTAAAAAGTGATATACTTATACTTAACCAACAGTTTAATTCACAAAAATTCATTAACAAATGGCAAAGAAATTAAACCAATACTAAGTTTCACTGTGCTTTATTTGTACTCATTGAGCATTCAGGACAAAAAAACAAGCATCATGGGTGATATTCTCTTATGTGCAGCTTCATTCTATGGTGATGGATTTGTGCAGTTAAAAAGGACAGAGATGTCTAGCCATAACACACTGCACGTTCGTTTCCGCACCTCCAGCCTGAGTGGCCTGCTTTTCCTGGCTGCAGGGCAGAATGATTTCCTGCTGCTGGAGATGAATGCTGGCAGACTGCAGGTGAGTCACGTGTTACTGTTTCACCCTCAGCAATGTTTAGATCTACCACAACAAAACTACGTGTGGAAACATGTCAATTCCATTTAGGAATCTGATTAGAAAAAACTAGCTATATTAAAGACTGACTAGGATTTTGTGTTGAGACTCAACACATGGAATATCACCCATCATCTTCAGATGAAATGGAGTGGTGAATTTTATTCTATGGTCTAGTTATGATACTGTCTGAGACTCTTCCGTCTCGGCACTTTTCTTTAAAGTCCCCCTGTAGTCAAATATTTTATCCCTTAAAACTTATCTTTGATCATCAAAATGACATATTAAAATTATTTTTCTTGTGAAAATAATTTTCTCATGCCTTAAAATAGCTTGAATGTAACTCTACACCCTTGCCTCATTTACTATACGCGGATCTATGAATATGCAAATTAGCCCCGCCTCCACTCAGTCACACCAGCCAGCGTCTCCTGATACTCTGAACTGTAGTAAACGCAAAACAATGGCATACACGGATAATGACCGATAAAACTATGTTTTTACTAGCGGACAACTACAATGAATACTGTAACATTCGTTAAAGTTACTTACTTGACGATGTTGTGTCCTAAAATGCCGTTAAGACTGAATGCAGCCGTTTGTGATTATAATTCGCGCCCCGCGCGCATACGCGTGTGAAGTGCAGACGCCGATGCGGGAGAGGTGGGTCTGACTCCGGGCTACTTTTGTACTGTTGTCGCGGGTTATAATGCAAGTTAGCGGTTCTAAATTCACATTAAACCACAGCTTGGGTTTTTTTGCTCTAAATTATGTTTGGTTTTGTGCTGGTATTGGTATATTTTTCATGCTAGTGATAGGAATCGATCCCTTGACGTGATTGGTTATTGGTTTGTGACGTAGCAAACCGAGGGCTGTTTCAAGCCGCATTTCTGGGTCAGCCATTGAGAAACTACAGTTTTAAGGAGAAAATACTCAGCAATGGTGTTGATTAATGGATTGGCACATGGTTTGTCTAAAAGCATATTAAAAACACCACATAGACATACAAACAACATAAAAAACTTGATTTTCATCACAGGGGGACTTTAAGGTATACATTACAAACCTAATGATTGCACTGACTTAATGGCTGAAGAATGTGGGCTTAGTTGACATTGTGGAAGAAGTAGATACTTCCGAAATCCAGTTCAAAAACTTTGCATGAATTTCTGAAATGCATTTTTACATTTGACGTAGGATTCCTTTTATAAAGGATATCTTTGGGCTACAACAGAACAGATTGTGCTGAACATTGAGGTCCAATTTGCTTGTAATTGAAAATATCTTTGAACTCTCACATTTATCTGAGGTCATTAAATTGTGCATTTTCTATCCTTTGGCTGTGACCCTCTTTGAGAACATCACAGATTATAATTGCTTTCAGTTGAGAAAAAGCTAGAAATATTCAGCAAGCCATGTCAAGGTTTTCTTAGCTGTCTGATGTAAAGACAGTGACATTTTATGTTAAGAGTAAAATGTATTGGCTGTAGACAGATACTGTTCATTACACATGGAAGAGAATTTCATGAATATAAAGTGCTAGTCTTCGTACACATTTCCTTTGCAATTCAAATAATTTATGGCTGTTATAGTAGACGTTTGTTAGTATAACTCAGGGGTTTTTAAACTTTCTGATGCTAAATGACCCACAGATATTATCCCCTAGCTCCCTGTTATATTTTTCTTCTTTTGCACTGTGTGAGAATAATATGTTAGAATTGCATTATAACAACAACATACAACAACAACACAACCAACGATATTTTGTTTCAAAAAACAAATAATAGGCCTTTATATTGTCACTGTATTAAAGCCAAAGAAAATTATTAAGATTATCTGGAAAACCTTTATTTTATTCATTATTTTTTTATTTTATTCTATTTTATTAACTGTTTACTTTAATGTTGTATGTATTAACCTAGCATAAACAGACTGTTTTTCAATTCAGATTAAAAGTATTTGGACCCCAAATATGTCTAGAGAAAAATATAAAACTGTGCATTCTTATGTATAGGATTGTGTAAGGAAAGGTTTTTTTACATTGTTCCTGTGATTCACAGGTAAAGTTGGATTTGGGATCTGGAGAGCAGATCCTTCTCTCAGACAGTGGAACCCAGTTGAATGATCTGGCCTGGCACACTGCAGAGCTTTTTCATGACATTTACAATATCATATTGACTGTGGACAACCACTCCAAGACCAGCCTGCAAATGCCAGGTCCAGAGCGAGAGCTGCACATCAATGGCGGCCTGTATGTTGGTGGTACTGGAGGATTGGATCGGCCCTATCTGTCCAGAGATCTCAATGGTTTCCGTGGTTGCCTCGATGAAGTAATATTTAATCAGCACAACCTCCTTTCATCGCTAAGGCCCTACTCAGGGTTCAAGAATGTCTATGAGGTTTCCCTAGGATGCAGCCCTCAGTTTTTTGCCAATGAAGATGACCCAATCAGTTTTTTCAGTTCACGGGCTTATATATCTCTTCCTCCTTGGATGGCACAACATGAGTGGGCTTTTGAGTGCTCAATACACACTTCAGCTGAAGAAGGGATCATCATGTACAACTCAGCTCGACAGGGAGATTTTGTTGCTTTAGAGATCCAGAAAGGTTTCCTTGTTGCAATGGTGGGTAAAGATGGAAGTAAAACAGAGCTACGTTCCCTTACCTTCATCAATGACAATAAATGGCACAACGTTCAGCTCTTTTTCACACCAAAAAACCTCCAACTTACAGTAGATGGAGAAACCATAAAGTCCATCATTACCTCTAGATCAAAAACCTTTTATCTGAAAGGTTCCCTTTTCCTAGGAGGAATCGATGACAGCACACGTTCTGAGGTCAGAAAGGTTGGCCTTTCCTCAGTAGCAGGGAAACGTATTAAAGGTGGCTCCTTTAAAGGATGCTTCAGAGACATTAAAATAAACAATGTCAAAATGGGTCTCCACAATGCTTTGGTAACCAAAGACATCTCTGTTGGTTGTGAACCTGAAAAGGAGCTGGATATAAGCACCACAGTGAGCCCAACAACCCTTCCCATAACCCTTGTTGACACTGTCACTCAGCTGCTACCCACCGATGTATCCACCCTAGCCAAAGGTCTTGTCAAGAAGTATGGACGCAATTTTTTACAGCTTAGGAACCTCGTTGTCCCAGAAGGTGGTCGGGGATCCTTGGATTCAAAGCATATTAAAGTAAACCTTGATTTTAAGAAGCTTGGCATCCGTCAGTCTCAGATCATCTTTAGGATTGAAGAGCAGCCAGTGCATGGTCAGATTAGGCTTGATGTAGACCAGGAGCAGACTGAGCATACATTCAGCATGCTGGATTTGTGGCACGGCAGAGTGATGTACATCCATGGGGGATCTGAAGACCCACAGGACTTCTTCATGTTCTCTGTGTTCTCCAGTAGCAGAAAGGAAGTGCCAGGCTATCTAAAGGGACACAAGTTGTACCGGTTTAATGTCACTGTTACACCAACCAATGATGCCCCTGAGTTGAGTCTACCTGAGGGGAATCTGTTTACCCTTTTAGAAAACTCCAAGAAGAGGCTAACCACTGATGTTCTGAAAGCCATTGACATTGACAGCAATTACACAGACCTCGTTTACTCTGTGTTAGGGAACCTTAATGCTGATGCAGGGTATTTGGAGAACGAAGACAATCCAGGCACACCAGTTACTTCCTTCTCCCATTCAGCTCTTGTAGACGGTAAGATGTATTATGTGCACACGGGTGTGAGGAACTCTAGGATTGTGTTGAGAGTCAGCGATGGCGAGAAGGTGAGCAACACAGTGGTTCTTAGAATCATGGCTGTGGGACTTGAGTACAAAATCTCCAATAACACAGGACTGGAAGTGATCCAAGGAGAGATGTTTCTTTTAAGCACCAAACAACTGGCTATCTGGACCAATGCATTAAAGCAGGTAGTTGAAATTCGGTACGATGTGATTGAGCCACCGAGATTTGGTGAGCTCCAGAGGATGCACTCAAGTGGAGAATGGAAGATTACCAACTCGTTTTCCCAAAGAGTTCTTGAAAAGGAGCGTTTGAGGTACATCAGCACCTACCAGTCCATCCAAACAAGTAATAGTACAGACCACTTCAAGTGTAAAGTAACTGTGGCCTCCAGAGCTACTGAAGAATTGGTGTTTCCCATAAAGGTAAAGTGGATAGACTACACAATAAAGAACAATAAACCTATAGAGCTGGACAAAATTACGAGAGCTGTAATTGACTCAGAGCATCTGTATGTAGCAGCACACGGTGTAAATTTGTCTGAGGATGAGCTTCGTTTTAGAATGTTGACTTTACCAAAGAAGGGAATAATTGAAGTGAATAATGCCAAGCTGGATGTAAATTCCACATTTCGTCAAAAAGACATCACAGACCTGAAAGTCCAATACCAACTAATGGAAAGATCATATGAGGACACCAATGATGAATTTGTTTTCCACATATTCTCAAAGCATGCACATTCTGCTAGTCACATATTCAAAATCAATATTAAAGCAGATGTCAACAGCATTTTCATGACAAACAATGGGCTCTCACTTCTTGAAGGTGAAAGTAAACTCATCACAAAGGATGAATTGTTTGCTGAAACTCTAAGCACTAAAGAAATGTACTATACAGTCACAAAGACACCACACCATGGCAAGCTAATGCGAATCAACTTGTCCAACTCTACCAAAGACTTTGACAATATTATGACTTTTACCAATCAAGACATTCTTGAGGAGCGTATTATGTATGTTCACGATGACAGTGAAACAACTCTTGATAGTTTTACCTTCATAGCCTCCACAAGTACAGTAACAAAGCTTTCTTTAACAGATAAGGACATTGGCTCCAAGGAAGGGATGTTTAACATTTCGATACAGCTGGTTAATGATGAGAAACCCAACCGCGTTGTAGACAAAGTTTTTCATGTAGTCAGAAATGGACAGAGGTTACTTACACTTGATGACATGTGCTACCATGATGCAGATTTGGACTTCAGTGATGGGCAGCTTCTCTACACCCGGCGTGGTATCCCAATGGGGGACTTGGTTCTTGCAAATGACACTTCACAAAAGCTGTACCAGTTTCGCCAAGAAGACTTGGAACAGAAACGAGTGCTGTTCATTCACCATGGGATGAACTCTGGCCGTTTTGTTCTCTTTGTGTCAGATGGCAAGCACTATGTGTCCTCTCTGTTGGATATTAGCGCACAGGAGGCTTATTTAAAAACTGGCAACAACACAGGCCTGTTGGTTCAGAGAGGGCAAGCCAAAACCCTTACTAATGCTAACTTTAGTGTAGAGACAAACCTTGACATCCGAAATGACAATGAAATATTATTCACAATCCAGGAGGCTCCAAAACATGGTGGGCTGTATTTAAAAGACAGCAAAATTGAGTCATTCACCCAGCATGACCTGAGGAATGGCTACTTGTCTTATCATCATGACAACAGTAAGAATCTGGCTGACGTTTTTACACTCCTGGTGAAAGCAAAGGACATTCGGCTTGATGTTAAAATACATGTGAAGGTGTACCTGGAAAGCCATCAGAGGCCCCCTGTAGTTCTTCATAACAAAACCTTGCTGGTGGAGGAGGGAAAACCAGTTAAGATCGAGAGCAATAAACTCAAGGTAAATATTGTCTTTTATTTAGTTACCTTTAGCATTATTTTTCTCCATCAAGGGATTTTTTTAATAGATTCTTATCCTTTACCATTCACAGATTTTTTTCTACTTACATTGGCATAAACCATGTTGGGGAAACTACTTTGAGATTGTCATTTACCAAACTACAAGCTTATCATAATTTGAAGTAGTTAAACATCATAACCATCTGAACAAACTAAAGAACCATTTGAACAGACTGATTCATTAGATAGAATCAGACTTTCCAGTACTACGTATGGGACCATTTAGGATGAACTGATTGAACTGAACGAATTTGACTTTCTGACACCATGAGATAAGCAAAATTCAGACTAGCATACTTAAATACTATGATAATATGTTATTCCCAATTAAGCCAGAGAAGCCATTTTACTGCTGCTTGTTGGGAGAAAGTAGCTTGTTACTAGAAAAAGCTACAAATCCACCGATAATGAAAATGTAGTTAAGCTTGTAGCATCCCTACTTTTAGTTAGTTGCTCCCCAACACTGAATGCAAGATTCAAAAATAAAATAGGGACTATTATTTCTGTTTCTTTTCAGGTGACTCATGAGGCTAGTTCACCTTCAGAAATAACCTTTACTGTCAAAGTTGCTCCATCTCATGGATATTTACGCCATTTTATTGAGGGTAAAGATCAGTACCAAGGAACACAAGAGGACCTATTAGTGACCTTTTCCCAGTGGGATGTTAATGCTGGCAACATTCAGTATGTACAGGTGGCACCTGGCCAAGAGAGTGATTCATTCACTCTGGAGGCCAGCAATGGAGTCGCAGAGGTCAATGACATCATCATGTCTGTGGATATCATCCCACGCCTCATACCCATTGAGGTGTCCAATATCACTCTGAAGGAAGGGGCTTCTAAAGCTCTCACTGAGGACGTTATCAGAGTAACAAACCCACATTTCTCAGGCCTCAATTTTGTGTACTACGTCTCAGAGGGTCCTCTGCATGGCCACATTGAGAATTCACGTTTCAGAGGGATTCCCACAACCTACTTTACAAGGAAGCAGGTAAAGTTTTCCCAATTTTTAACATGCTTTAAAAAAAAACAAAAAATCTATGGCAAGGCATGAGCAATCACTCAAAGGTGTTTTTGTGTTTGTTTTGTATTTTATTTTATTTATATATAAGATTTTTTAAATGTATGTTTATATAGATATTTATATTTTGTTGTTTTTACTTGGCAGGTGGAACAGGAGTTTATTTATTATGTGCATGACAATACAGAGACCTTAGAGGACAACTTCACTATCACAGCAAATGACACAGACCTGCGAAAACACAGCGCTCCATGGACTGTGTATGTCCAGATCACAGCCGTCAATGACGAGCCTCCAGCCATCACAGCCAACAGGGTACTCAGGGTGAGATTACTATATATAAACTTCTTTTTATGACTAAAGTCAGCTGAGGTTCCAGTCTGAGAATGTTTCATGGAGTATGAGAACACTGCAGAGGTCTGGAAAAAAAGATGTTGGGATTTGTGTACTGTTTTAATATTTTATTGTCTGTGTTCTGACGTTCCCTTTGGTCTCCACCAGTCACAGAAGAATAGAGATGAGTACACAGTTGTTTCTGAGACCCATAAGGCCAAGCTACTAGTTGTAGACATGTAAATTATTGGCTTCAACTTGAAGACAAGTCTAAAGTCACAGATCACAGACCATCAGGGACAGTCAGAAGCATGCTTCATATTCCTCAAGGCATTTGTTTCATGGTTTTTGAACTTTTCAGCTGAAAGACCTTCAGAGATGGTTCACAAAAGCACTTACAGCAGGTTTTCCTTTGGCTTTAATTTCTAATAATTAAACATTCTTTTGCTTGTTGATCCCAAACACAAAAATTTAAATATTTATAATGCCCACAAGGTGGCTCACTACTACTTTTAAAATGCATGTTTGCTCGTTTTTATTACAAGTGATTACAGTCTGGTTTATTTATTTCAGTGCTTTGTATTCAGTTGCTCAACAAGGGTTTAGAGAAAGCAGACATAAATAGAATGTGGTTCAAGGCACTGATGTGCACCTGGATACAGAATCTTATCAGAGCAGATGGGCAACTAAATCATTTTTTTGTTTTTACAACCAGTGATTTCCTCTGAGGTTTGCCTTTTTGAATGATCCATAATTAGTTTTTCTTGTTCATGGTGACAAACGTTCAGCTTCACACTTCTCACAGACTGAGCTATACTTCTCTGTGTAGATATGACTAGACATGCACAAATGTCGAATTTATGCAATTTCCCATGAAATTTTTTCTGACATTTCTAAAATATTATAAATTATTATAATAGCTTTATCAGAGTGTATTTGGGTAAAGACATGATTTGTAAAATTTTTGCACCATGTCATCAATACCAGTATTGTTTATTTTTTATCTGCTGAAAAACCATTTCTCTTGATTCCTCCTGATTCCTATCTTTATACAATACTGTAACACTGTATATACATTTTGTATACATTGTTGAACCCAAAATATATTCTTATGAGCTAGAGTCAGGATGTCTCTTTATGTGTGTTTTGTACAGTAGCCCCTCACTGCAGAACAAAGATCCAGGGGGCGGGGTTGGATCCACATCTAGGGGGTGGAGATGGTAGGTTTAGGGGTGGGGATGGGTGGGTTTAGGGATCAGGAGGTGGAGACGGGAAGGTTTAGGTCTATGTAAGGTGGGAGGAGTTGGATCTAGATCCAACCACGCCCCCTGGATCTTGTGTTCTGCAGTGAGGACCATCTCGTTTTGTACTGCTCTTTGGTATCTGATAAGGAGTTCAGCATTCAAATGAGTTGAATTAAGCTTGTTTTCCCCAAACTGTCTTCAGCTGGAGTGAGATTCAATCAGTGGACCAATAAAGAGCACAGGAGAGTTTATCAGCAGAAATGTGTCATTCAGAATTTATATTTAATAAATTTTACCATTCAGGCTAAACTGTCTGAATAAACTGCAAACCTTTCCCAGCTCTAATCTGTGTCTCTTTATGTGTTTGATTGTTTACTCAGGTGTGGGTGGACTCCGTCACAGAGATCACCCCAGAGGATCTGAACGCAGAAGATGAGGACACGCTTCCTGAGCAGCTGGAGTACATTATTACCCAACCCAGCAATGGTCACCTGGCTTTAAAGACTGCCCCCAACAGGCCCATCATGAACTTTACTCAAGCTCACATTGACCAGCGGCAACTGCTTTTCGTACATAGTGGTGAGATATCATACGCAATCAACAATTTTATCATCTTAATCATCCTGATCATCTTAACAAGCATCTGATCTGTGCAACAGTATGTCATGTTTAACCACTAGATGCCAGTGTTGTGCATTAAATCACAGCACACCACTGTACCTCCTATGTTTGCTGCCCTTTTTAGGTGAAAATAGGTTTGAGTGCAACAGTGGCATGGAATAATTAGTTTGGACATGGTATACTTAATCCAACGGATTCAATTCTGAAACATAAATCAAATTATTTATGAAAGCTGTAAAGATTGAGTTGTAAGTTTTAATAATGGTGTCTAAGTTTGTAAACTGTATTTGTACCTAAAATATTGTTAAAAATGCTTTGAGTGTTGTTTATTAGTTGTTTAACATTTTTATTTGTTTCATTCATTTATTTTTTGCAACATTTTTTTGTAAAGTAAGTTGTGTGTAACGTGATATCACATAAAAATGTTTTCTGAAGTTGCAGTGAATTGTAAACTAAATTCCCGGAAATTATAATGTTTGCTCTCTTTTACTTCTCAGGGCCGATGGCAGGAGGCTTCAACTTCCAAGTAAATGATGGACTGAACTTTGCTCCCAGGCAGATATTCAGTATTACAGCTCGTGCCCTGGTTCTTAATCTAGAGAAGGCTGGACCTCTTAAGGTGTTTCCAGGTAATGCTGATTAACATGAGATGAACTTCAGCAGTAACCTGGTATATTCTGTCACACACAGATTACCTATAAGGAAATATTAGACGGTATCAGAATCATTGTAGAGACCGCACTTAAGATCTGTCACAACAAAAAGTCTTAATTTTGTGTGCAATCTTAGTTACTTACGGTCCAGAAAATATTGTGCTCTCCATCTCTTTTTTATGGAGTTAAGAGTAAAATAACATGTCATGTTACAGCAGTGAGGTCAGCATCTGGCTGCCTCGCATGCCAAGTCAGAGCACCAGATTGACGCCTCCTTTCCGCTCTGCATAAAGTCAACAACGCTGTCTCCACCCACTCGTAGCCAGTTAAGACCTCTAAGTCTCTGTCTGAGCATCAAGTGTTTCATGGTTTCTTAATCTTAGAGCAACCGGTCCATGTAATAACAAAATAACTTTAACTGTCAGGCTATAAAAAGCTCAGTGGAGAACATTTGAACACTGAACGAGTCACTGTAAAAAGTCCCTAAAGTTATTAGGCTACAGTCATTTTCTTAATTTTAGAAACACTTAGTCATATGTCACATTTAAAACCAGAGCTAGAAAAATGGCTTTTTCTGAGAAAACAACAGCTGCTGGATCTGCTTTCAATTTTAGAAATGGCTCTAGATACACTAAACTAAAATATAGCATCTGAAATAGTTTTTATCTGTTATGTTTAATAACAGATAAATGAACTGAATTTATTCGTGCCTGGAGTCCATTATTCTTATTTCCCCTTTCCATCTAATGTTACTTTTTTAGTTTATTTAATTGCTTTATTTCTAATTCATTTTTAACATGGGTAGGAACCTGAAAGACTATTAAATAAATAATAAATCAACAGAAAGTTTGACCATTATTCTGCCGCTTTGTGTCCCTGTGTTTAACAAATGCTTCCTGTCAAGCTATTCATGTGGCCTTTGTGCTGAGTGAGTCGCCAGGGCCTCTTTCAAATAGTTAGACACAACAGAAAACTCTGAATACAGAAACTATGACCTTCAGTTAAGGTCATGAAAGAAATCGGTAGATTATTTTAGCAAAATCCTTCCTGGCATATAGCTTGAAGTTCTTCGAGTTCAGTCACTCTAATGTGCTTCAGTCTAAAAGTGATCTGAAACAGGATCTTGAAATGCTTGCCTACCCTCAAACTTTGACAGTGTTTACACGTTTAAAGCAAATATAACTTGCCAAGTTTTTTGTGGTTGTAATTTATGGTTCAGATGCACTTCTATTAAACCTCACCGCAAAAAAGTTAACATTTACATTTCATAGCACATGAGCTACTATACACCAGACAATATTGTTTTGTTTATAGTCTGTACCGGCCATTGTGTTGTTTTGTCAGTTTTCAGGGCTATTCTTATGGTGTGTTTTTTTCTAGGTTCCTTATCCTTGATTTCAAACAACATTCTTCAGGCAGTAACCAATGATGATACCGGGATCTCAAACAGAACCATTTATTTCACTGTTATCAGTCCCCTAAAATTTGGAAAACTGGTCAGTTTGAAGGCAAATAAGACCACAACTGATATTTCATCCTTCACACAACAAATGGTGAGTGTTGCCAACTTCTTTTTCCCAAGTCAGTGCCATGCATATCAGAGTGCAGGGTAATGAATTATGAATTTATCAGAGAGACTGTCATGTTTGCAAACTAAATGTAATATGTCCTAGTTAGCCAGCACAAATCGCTGCTAATGCGGAATTGCTGCTAATGATAATTCAAACATACGATGATACAATGTTGATATGCAGAAAGAGAGTAATAATAAAAATGAAATGTGTCATTTCAGGAAATATATATTTACAGTCATGTGTAAGACTTTATTGAGGATTTGGGGGGCATTGTTGTTTTCATCATGTTTTATTTTCTTCATGTTTTATATTTTAGTAACTCATGTAACTTGAATCGGTACAGGTGGATGAGGGTGAAGTGGCATATGATCAAATTCATGGGGCGTCTTTAGGATGGGCGGCGCTAGACAAGTTCATATTTACTGTGTCCTCTCCACCTGCTATGCTTGAACCCCAGACGTTTGACATTGACATTTCATATGAAAATATTGGACCTGAACAAAGTTCTGTGCTCCTCAAAAATAAAGGTACAGTATGAAAAATTTACAAAAATAATTGACAAAACAATTCATTTTATCTAGTTTACAGTCAGTAATGTATTATTCAACTGTAATAATATTTCACAATGTTACAGTTTTATTGTGTTTTTGATAACTGTATTCTGTTGTAATATATTTTAAAATGATATTTATTCCTTTATTTCAAAGTTGAATTTCCAGAAGTCATTACTCCAGTTTTCAGGGTCACATGATCCTTAAGAAGTCATTGTAACATGCCAATTTGAATCTCAAGAAACATTTCTTATATATTTTGTGGAAACCATGATACATTTTTTTCGATTTTGAACAGTTGCATATGCAGCTGTGAATTCAATATGTATTTTCATTATGATTAATGTTGAATGGACATGTGAAAGCTTTAAAATGTTAAGAATTTAAAAGGTAATATTGCAAAAATAGCCAAATATACTCTAAATCTGTAATTCTGACTGAAGTGTCATGGCTTTTGTCAAATAAAATGCATCATGTTGTTTTTTTATTTATATCCAGGTGTGACGGTAAATGAAGGAGATAAAGTGCTAATTGACAAATCAATGCTGGATGCAACCAATCTCATGACAAAACAACCTGAATCCAAGCGCAGCTCTTATGAGGTTTGGTACCAGGTCACTTCTCTTCCAAAGCATGGCCTCATCGTCGTTGGGGAACGAAATCTTACAAAAGAAAAGCCCAGTTTCTCTCAGTTCATCCTTAATAAGTATGGAATCACATACCATCATGACAACTCCGAGACCACCTGTGACCATTTTGACTTTGATGTGTATCTGAACCTAAAGAGCAAGCCACCAACCCGCCCCGTAGATCCTTCAGAGGTTATGTCAGAATCATTCAACATCACTATAATCCCCATAAATGATCAACCACCTGTTTTGAAGACCAAAGCTCCCAGCCTCAAAGTCGTTCAGGGAGACACCGTGGCTATTGGACCCAACCACTTAAGTGTGGTTGACATGGACAACCCACCAAGTGAAATCCAGTACACAGTGATTAGCAAACCTAGCAATGGTTTCCTAGCCATTACAGAGCACATGAACGAGTCGGTGGACTCCTTCTCCCAGGCTCAAATCAACAATGGAGAGGTGTTCTTCATCCACGATGGCAGTCCTTCATCTGGAGCGTTCTACTTCAGCGTCACTGACGGCCATCATCGTCCGTTATATAAACTCTTCAATCTAGAAGTGGTAGAGATCACTGTTTCACTGGCTAACAACACAGAGGTGCTACTGGACCAAGGACACACTTCTGTAACTCTCACACGGTCACACCTGGCCGCAGTGACCAATGGTAAAAACACTACAGTGCACTATAAAATCACAGTACCACCAAAGTACGGTAAACTCTTACTAGACGATGAGGACATCACTGTTTTCAGTCAAGATGATCTCCAGGAGGAAAAGCTGAGGTACCACATGGTCAGCCTTGAGTCATCTCATGATAACTTTGAGTTTGCTGCCTTCACAACAGAAGCGAATCTAACTAACCAAGTAGTTAACATCAATGTGAAACCCCTCATTAAGTATGTAGAAGGGGCAACCTTTTCTAATGGAGTTCGAATTAAGCTGAAGTCACATTTGCTGAATGTGTCTGAACTTGCTTTGTTGAGTGGTAGTGACCCATTGTTTGAAATTACCTCACCTCCGGAGAACGGCAGGATTGTCCGGGCAATTGGCGGCAAGGGAAAGAAAGTCGAATCTGTGGGGTCTTTCACTTTTAGTGAACTACAGCAGGAGAAACTGGCCGTTGAGTTGAAGGCGAACCTGACAGGTGTCCATGAAGTAAATGATTCTTTCAGATTTGTGCTTAAAGCCAACAACGTCCAACCTGCCAATGGGATTTTCACTTTCAGCATCGTACCTCATGTTCCCACTCTGGAGATGTCAACAGTGATCCCAGTGACCACAAGCAGACCTGTTTTTCATAACCAAACTGCTGCAATGAGCTTGTTTCCATCTTCAACATCTTCACCTGTGTGGCCGACGCAACGGGTGACCAAATCCGGGTCAAGATTCAAAGGTCGCAACCGTTGGGGTAATTCAAACAGCATTGACATGGGTACTACTAACCTAAAACCAACCCATGGGGTGGAGGAGATTTATCCGATAAATAATACCCCAGTAAAAGTAGAGTCGGTTTCCCAGACGGGCTCCTCCTCTAACTCAATGATCATCCTTTTGCCTCTTCTTGCTCTTCTGCTGCTGGTCATCATTGTGGTCGTGTTGGTGCTGCTCATAAGACGGAACTGGAAGAAGAAACCTAAGCCTTTAAAGAGTACGTCAGGTTCTCCTGCTCAACCGGACAACCCATCCCATCAGGACCAGCCACAGTGGCCTGCAAGCATCCCTGTCGTAACCGTCACTCCTCTTACTCCAAGAAACGCTGGAAGTTCAGCCATAACCAGACTGCAAACCAGAAGTGAGAACTTGCCGTATGGCACGTCTGTGTCTCTGTGTTCTTTTGGAGACCTGGAGCCTGAAATCTCACAGCTTTGCAGGACCACCAACCCCACTCTGCGAAATAATCAGTACTGGGTATGACCTTTGATCTTCAGATTCATTACTGTACTCTCTGAAACTCAGACTGAAGTGTGATTGAAACACTACATTCAAGTTCTGAAGTCTCAATGAACTGCGTTTGTTTGATGTTTTGCGAAAGTTGTACATGATCAATATTTTCCCGTTAAACCAAAAACTAGGGAAGAAAACCATACAGCTGAAGATTTGGGCATTACTTGCCAATTAAGTTGCAGTGTATTGGAAATAGTGACAGATCTTTTCGGCAGTTATTTTGACAAACATCCACGTGAAACAGATTATGGAATGTAGGGCAGGGACTTGGTTCTATGCATTGGTTGTTGTTTGGATGGTGGCAGATCTGAATGCATGCTTGCAGTTGAATATAAGAAGGGGGCAGGGTTTAAGTAGTCTAAATGATTGAAAAAAAAAACAGCATATGTCACCAGAGAGTAGTCTGTCTTTCACCAGATGATTGAGTTTTGACATTTTGATTAAAAATTATATGCTAAAATTTATATGTGTATATATATATATATATATATTTCTAATAATTCAACGGCCCGTCGTCAATTATTCCTTATATAAAAGTTATACATGGATAAATCATTCACAGTAAGCCCAATAACATGCATTTAGAAAACAGATCAATTGCCATTTCAGGCACACTTTAATTGTTTGGGTTTTTGTTTTTGTCCTCTTTGGCAGACAAAGTATTTGAGAAAGTTATTTTGTATTTTTGTGCATTTGCTAGATGCACAAAGTCATTTGTGAAGACACAAGTGATGCTGGGAGTTTTAAAAATCATTTTTTTGTGTCTACCTCAGATCAGATAGCCTCATAACAAAATGACAAAATCATAACATGAAATAATGTATCACACTGAAATCATTGCAATGGGATAAAATTATGTGGTACTATGTTTTGTATACTGAAACTATTTAAAGCCGTAAGGATATTTATTTATGATATTAGAGTTTCTAAAAAATATTATAATTACATTTATTCTGGCACTGAGAGAATCTGTGTGTGGTGTGCATATTTAAACACAACTCTGTATATTTTGGGTACATTTTACTTTGCGTAATACGTATGTGTGTTATAATTGAATTTTTATTTAAAAGTTTTTATACGTTCAGGAACTTCCTCTTAGAAGTAATACCATGCATCTTTAAATGATGCAATGTGATGAAACCACTGGATTCTTATTACTGATCTCTTTATTTGTGGTAAATGAATCACTATTGCTTGATTCGAACTACATATAGTATCCAAAATATGACCTAATTTCAGTATTTTTAATCAATTGTTGCATCTGTGGTCATATTGCTACATTTAGGAATTAGTTTTTGAATATGGCCACTGTGACATCTGTATTGTACAAAAACGTCAGTGCGGATTTTAAACAAGCTGAAACTGAAAACATTGCATTTACAGGTTCAGTTCTTCAGAAATATATTTCTTTTTTTACTGTAAATTTTCCCTCATTTATGAGTCATTTGTCTGACACACTGAATCGTTCTGTTTGTCAATAAACGGATCATGTTCTGCAATCCAGCCATCTTGACTCCTGTTAGCTCTTCTCAAAATGTGGTCAAATTAAATAAATCAATATAGAGCTTATTTCAGATGCAGTTTCTTTGTTTAGATGGATGTTAATGGCTTTTTTTTTGCCTTGTACAATTTAGAGCTCTTCTCCTTTTAGAAATTACACAAAGATGAAAAACAGTGGGTGCCTCTGGGGATGTAATTGCTGTGATACTTCATTCCTCGTATTTAATTACTGTGATTTCAGTTAATAGGCGCTAAAAATGGCTTTTTTAACCGCTTTCCAGATGCACTCTGAGATCTCTGCTCAGTTCAGTTAATGAACAGCTCATTTAGTCAAACATTGTTTGTGATTAAAAGAAATAATAGTAAAAAAAGAAATAGATACTATACTATTAATAAAAAGCCACTATTTTTATTATAACATCAATGAAAATAATATAATAAATGTAGTAAAATACATTCTCTGTCACAAGCAGCATGAGTGTGATTGAATATTGGTTCCTATTGTTTCAACTGGTTTGCATTACAAACAATGCAAGCTGGAGACAATCCACTGAGTCTGCCAAACGTGAAGCCTGCAATGTGCTGACCTTACAAACGTGACACTGTGAAACCGGTTCATTTAAGAACATCAGCGTCAGGATGATTCTCGCTGATATGCATCTGATAAGTCACCTTAACAGTGGTTTATCTGCTCATTCTGTGATTAAATTAGTCCAGACAGTGTCAGTGCATTGAAGGAAACAACACCTAAATCAACTTCACAACTACTCTTCATTGAAAAGGTTTGACAGTACAATAGCTTTATAATTATGTAAAATTATCTCTTTATACATTGTGTTTCAGTGATTTGGCAAAAAGAACAAAAGCCTAGTCTTCATAATAAATCCCATTGTGTAGAAACACATTATCTATTATCTGTAATGATTTCCCTCTTTTTCTTAGTAGTAGAAGAGCTAATTACTGTAAATGAGTCTGGATTACTATAAGAAAAGGAGCGGAGCATGTTCGCACTTGGCTGTGGTGACTACATGACTCATTCTGAGCTATGATTTGTTAAGAAGGATCCCAAGAGACGGAAACATAATTAGTTTAAGCCCTCCAGATCATGAAGAGCTGCCCAGCAACAGAGGATTGACTCTCCTGGATCCCTAAAGTCTTAATTAGATTTCATGTCATGCGCAATGAATCATGCCAATAAGAGTGTTTAAGGGAAGCTGAGCCCCAGCATCTGATTTGAACTATGCTAGTGTCCTTCTAAATGTTGAGATGTTAACTTACCTCTAAAATTCACAGTCTGGGAAATTTGTGGAAGTCATTGATGACTCATCTTGCACTACACAGATTTTTGTCCAATCAAATGCTCTCGAATGAGAATGTTGCTCCCACTCTTATATAAGATAAACAGTATAAGAACTGGTATGCGGCATTTAGAATACTAAACTAGATAGACATACTTGCCCAAAATGGTTTTTTATTTCCTTGCCCAAAATAATATTTAAAATGCTTTACCTTCCGTATACAGGTTATACACCATGTAATAGCTTTTTCTATTGTTCCAGTTAATCTATTGTTCCTAATTTCAGTGTCATGAAGAGGACAAGTAAAACAAGTTGTTTTATATTTTTAATTAGTTTTCTCTCTCTTACCATGAACGCATTGTTATTTATATAATATTAAAAAAAATATAAGTATTTATTGATATTCTGAATTAGCTTTTACTTTTATATTTTCATTTTAATTAAAGTTGAATTATTTTATTTTAAAATGTGTTTCTTTTTTAATTATTTTGTTATAGATTTTAGATTTTGTTAACATTAACTCTAATGAATACCCAAGTCTCCGATTTGACAGTTAAAAGGGTAACTGAGTCCAGTAAAGTAAGCAGTACACACTGTTGGTTTTCCAGTATTCAGCCTATCAATAAAAACATTCACATGAAATGAACACCAATTCCTAAAAGTGCAAAGCTTAAGACAGTTCTCCTGAATAATCTTGGACAAGCAGAGCTTGTTCTAAACTCAGTTCTCGACAATCTAAACTACTTCTCAAACACACCCGAATATGGCCTTAGTAAACTGAGTCTAAATGTAGTAGGGATGTGAAATGTAACATTTGGAGATAGAATTTCACAGTTGTGGGTGAGGATACAGTATCTTCACTGAAAACACCCTTACACACTTACAGTAAATGAGTCTGCACAATTTTTAACTATGTAGGGGGAAAGTAATCAGTTTAAATGATGCTATTTAAATTTTTCTTCTAAAAGGAAAAATGTACAGGCCTTTGAGCAAACACATTAAAGTTTCTTGTTTCTTATTCTAGAGATTCAGCTCTCTGACAGGTCAAAATTTCTCCAGTTTACTACAATTGTCCCTCCAACACTTGAGACGAACAAATGAGACTTTAAATATCATGACATCTCACCAAGAACATGGTAAAATTAACTTGGACATGCATGTGATGAAGCAAGAAATGTACACATAGGAGCACCAGTGGTGTTTACATTACCCAATTTCTCACTCACCCAAAACAGCTCCAATTACTGTGTTAAATTAAAAAAGGAAGATTCTACAGAGTCTGAAAGATCAATGGCCAGAACATTATTCAATGTGAGTGCTTATATGATGAATTTCATAAAATTGTCCCTCAAGACCTCAATTTTATGTTTTGTGCCACTAGTGCCATTAAGATCAAAAATGATGCACTGCCATCTTTTGTTTTCTGAATTTAGATTTTTGTAAAATTAGAGATTATTGAAAGCGAGCTAAATCACGCTTTTCTCAGGTTCACACACTTCATCAACCGTGTGTGTGTGTGTGTGTGTGTGTGTAATCAGGGCTCTTGGCCAGAAGGCAGAGAGAGGAGGAAGCAGTCAGCGTTTTTCAGACATGAATGAGGCACTGCTAGAGTGGGCTTCTTGTGTGGGGCTATAAAAAACAACACAGCAGTGAAGAATGCCCACTGCTCTCACATTCCAGACCTTTCTGCCAGGTCTGATCATCTTGTGAGGGACCTCTTCCAAAAATATAGGCAGCAACATATTTTAATGCATGCATTTATACTGTGATAAATGAAATATTTAGAAAATATTTTCTCTCTTTTTTTTTTCTATTAAAGTTTTTTTTAGTCACTGTTAGCACACTGTTAGATCTACTAAACTGAAGAGAAACATAAAATTAGAATTGTCAATAGAATAAAATGTTCAAAGAAAAAAGTCTAAAAATGAAAATAAATATTAATTCAGAGTTCTGAGGACAAACAGTCTAAAAAAAAAAAAAAACTGCACTATTGCCTGTGATTTATTAGAAATGAGTCGTTATCACTTAAAAAATGAAGAGAAATGCTGAAGCAAGTCACAAGGCTCTGATAGAGTTGCACCATGTGAACTTTCATCAGATTGTCTTGTTGTGAATAACACATATCATATGTGTTTAGCCCACTTCCTGTTTGTTTAAAAAATTATAAATAAAATCATAAAATGAAATACAAACCCTGCTTTAAGTATAATGTAGTGTGCCTCCAATTCACTTGAGAGTGGGCAGGTCAAGTTAATGGTCCGTTGTGCACCGCCAGCATTACCTCATGGGATATCGCTGCTTGTTATGCTTAAGGGCTGGTCACTGAAAAGTCAACGCTGACTCAATTTTTGCTGCAAAGATAGATTAACAAAGAGCTTGCTTGAATTGCCTGTATATTTAATGGATATTTTTGGTCTAGTTTGGGAACTCATACTTATTCTATGGTCTGCATTAACTGCATTAATCTGTCAAAGCGCAAGAATCACATGAGCAAACTGGCAGAATGTATTTAAAACAAACAGGAAGTGGGCTAAACACATTTGATATAAGTGTGATTTACAACACTGAGACAACGTCGAAAGTAAATGAAATGAAAGTAAAAGACCTGGGCTGCAAGTTGATCGTAGCTCCATTGGTTTCAATGGGTCTACGATGTACTTAAGCTTACGATGCTTTTGGGAAATGCAGCTATGTGGTGTGTGGGTTGAATGGAGGTGTGTTCCCGTGAACACTAGTTCCTCTTGGGATGCAAAACAGCTCATTTTCTAATGACCTCAAAATCTCATCAGAACATGGTATAGCTTGCTGGGAATTTCTATGGTAAAAACCAAGGATATGAACCCCTAACATTGGAATCTGCAGTCGCACAGTGTGTGGAGTGGTTTTCTGGGGTTTTCCAGTAAAGTCCATCCTGTAGGCTATAAGAATGGCGTGGAGTCCACATCCCCTCAGCAGGTCAAGTGCACATCAAAGCCCTGTGATTGGAAACAGAAGTTCAGACAGCAAGTTCCTGGCACTGCTCAGGTATGCTGGGAAACTGTAGAACTGCATGCAATTGACCAGGAAATACTGCAGCATGTCAGTGAACTCATAAATAATTAAAGATCATCAGCACTTCTTGTCAGGAAAATCTATAGTGAAATGGGACATGTTATTTTGATTCATTTAATGACAGGCAATACAGCGGGAATTATTGCTTCTTTTTTATTTTTATTATTATTACCAAATCTAATCCAAAAATTGGGAATAAAATGTAGAAGAATTTTAATTTTACAGTAATTTTTTTCTCATTTCTGAAGGATTATGTGACACTGAAGACTAGAGAAACAACTACTGAAAATTCAGATTTTGACAGGAATATATTACTTTTTAATATATATTAAAATAGAAAATGCTTATTTTGAATAGTAATAATATTTGACATTATTCCTGTTTTGACTATTTTTGATCAAATAAATACAGTATTGGTGAGAATAAGAGATGTCTTCCAAAAACATTCATATCAAACCCAAAATATTTGAAAAATATATATATGTATATTGCTTTACAGTATATTTATATTTACTTTTTCCTTCTGTTTGCTGGCTTTCTTTCCATGTAAAACTTGCATAAAAGTATACACATATCTCCAAAAAAAGATGTCCTCGTGGTAATATGATAAACATATCAGCCATGTAACAAGGAACAGCATTCACTGTTTGTGTGTTTCTCAAACAGGGTTTGATACAATCCAGCATGAGTAATATAGAAAGCCATTTGCAAGTTAGACAAAATAAAGGTGCTTCAAAAGGTCCTTCATTTTTGGTTCCACAAAGAACCATTCAGTCAAAGGTTCTTTAAAGAACCATCTCTTCCTTACCTTTTTTTAATCTGAAGAACCTTCTTTCACCACAAAGAACCTTTTGTGAAACAAAAAGGTTCTTCAGATGTTAAAGGTTCTTTATGGAACCATTTAGACAAAAAGGTTCTTCTATAGCATCATGAAGCACCTTTATTTTTAAGAGTATACTCAGTGAACTGCTATGACTGTAATGTTCTTCAATTATTAGGGAGGAATTTTAATTTTGTTTTCAGATGTGTTTTCCTTCTGGCTCGTGGTGGCGGCATTCCTCAAGAGGGTGGAACTGAAATTGAGTTTAATACGTGAAAGAATCTCAGGACTCCAATATAGCTGTTACGAAAACTGAAAACTCACTCATCACTGAACGAACGACCTTATCACAGAGGTTCTAAAATCTTAACAATTTAAAAATAAATAAAATACAAATTAATGTTCTAATAATTCTATATATATTTTTTTTTTCTGTGGGGAACATCTATTATGATGATTCATTAATTATTTTCTCCATTTATTTAACATTTTATATTAGATTGAATTTAAAGTGAATGTGGTATTTTTGAAATGTACTGATACCATATATTGCGATATCAACCCTTCATCAGCTCCTTTGGGAGGAACTTGTGTTCCTGCAATTGCAAACATCTGGAATGCATTTCCTGTGAAGCCATTTAAAGCCAGCGTTTAGCATTCTAACACCTACAGCGCTGCATGCCTTGTGCTGTGGCAAGTGTTCAATATGTGCATATATTGTGACACTAGATGTGCACCCTGACTGGTGAGCACAACCCTAACGGCATGGTCACATGCTAGCACAATTACACAACAGATGTGTTCACACTGAGAAATGCTGGGTGACGTAACCTAAACAGGAAAAGACTGAGACATTATTTAATCCAAACGGTTTCTGAGTTTGGACCAGTAAGAAAATAATGGCAGAAAAAGGTAAAATCACATGAAATGACCTAACTGGGGGACATTTATTGCATTCCTTAGCATCACACCAGTGTGTTTGATAAGACTGAATCACAGTATTGTAAAATAAAGCAAAGCAGGATGTTTCATACGTCTGGACTAGCTTGATACTGATGTTTTGGATCAATGTGCCCTTTTTATCTTGAAAATCTCCAGTAAAGTGAGGACTTTGAGACAGGAGTGCCCATGGTTGGCATTAGTAGGCTTGCTTGGCACACCTCCCGGAGACCCGTTCTGCTGAAAGCAGAGCGCACTTCAGTGTTTACAGCCAGTGCTGAGGAAAGCGGCTGTGCCCGGGCCAACTAGAAGAGCAGGCAGGTCTGGCAAACAGACTGCGTTCCCACGGCTTGGCCTTGAAAAAGGCATTTGTCACTATTCACAGTGAACACTCCTCTCATCAACCAAAAAAATCACTCGTGACTGACAGCAATCACTATACGTATTGTTACTGACGGATTCTCCAAACAGCATCAAATGAGTAGACGGTAAATAATGACCCTTAATTTAGAATTGAGGCTCAAATCAAGTCCATGAAGTGCCTAAATCCAATAGAGTTTGTAAAAATAAAGTCAAAATATTGTAAAAATCTCATTCCTAATGAATGGTAAACAGGATATAAAGTGATCAGTGTTGAGAATGTTCTTTATTGCTGATGCAAATGAACAATCACAAGTGTCTGTTATTATTATCATCATCATGTACAAGGTGAAAATATGTTTCCAGCCAAACCTCATGATAGTGTTGACATAAACATCTGCATACATTTTCACATTTCATGCAGCAACACCAGTAAGAAGATGCGTTTCCTTCTTCCTTCGACACAACACTCATGTTTGCACTGAAACTGCATCAATATTGGTTATTAGTGCTGTCAAACGATTAATCGCATCCAAAATAAAAGTTTTTGTTTACATAATATATGTATGTGTAGTGTGTATATTTATTATGTATATATAAATACAAACACATGCATGTATGTATTTTGAAAATATTTACATGTATATTTATATATTTATATTCTTATATTTTATATTATATATATATATATATATATATATATAAGTATATTTAATATATAAACATAACATTTTTCTTAAATATATACATGCATGTGTTTGTATTTATATATACATAATTAATATACATACATATATTATGTAAACAACAACTTTTATTTTGAATGCGATTAATCGCGATTAATCATTTGACAGCACTATTGGTCATTTATACTGAATAAACCAGGGAAAGAGAAAAAAACAAAGGTGAAGAATGAAATGTGCTCTTTTAGGAAAATGCCTAGCTCAAAACTCATACAATACAAAAATATATTCAATGCAACAAGCAGTTAGGTGAGCAGTTTATTTGGAATCTTTAACAATTCAGGACATCTAGGTGTGGTTTATCCTGCACAATGAGAAGTAAAAATGTGCAGTAGAAAATAAACTGGATTCTCTGAGCACCTTGGGACCATTAGTTTTGAGTATTATGTCTGAAAAAATGGTGTCCAAAATGAACTCTTGTTATCCTGAGTGTGTTGTGCTTCCTGTTTACATCACATTGAAACATTTTTTTAGGCTCCTGCTCAATTGTCTCCAAGTGACGGCAGGTGAAATGCACATTCTGTTTTGCACTGGAACCAAAATATCAAGGGGAAGTAAATCAGACGGGATACCAAATTTGGGCATTATGTCCAGGGCTTATTGGGCTTATCTCCAAACATGAGCCAGCTACTCCTTTGCCTGCCATTTTAAGCAGGAGTGACATTTGTATAAGATAAAAAAATCAAACCTCATAAAAACAAGTCTCGGAATAAGAATAATATATAGTTCTTTTTAAGAAATTATAAAAACACCAACGAGACAAGATTGAAAGGCACAACAGTGAAGACAGCGGCTCTGTTAGGTCTGTAAACATCTAAGAACGGCTAAGAGGGTCTCGAGCGTTTAAAAGGTGGCAGTGAGGAGCCACGCAAACTCCTCGAGTCATATCAATATCTCATTCATCCGTGTGAAGAACACGTTTAAAATATGACATTAGTAGTAGGATCGAAGACATTCGATGCTCTCTGTTCTCGTGTCTCTGTTTTCCTCGTTAGTTTCCCAGTGGAAAACACAGTCCAAACTCACTATATACACTCGCCCCAAACAATCTTCAGTTCCTTATAATGGACGTTCATTGAATGGGGATAGATTTCATAAATTTTAGACTCTTGGTTTGTCGTATATTGCTAGGGGCTGGCTAATTCTGGCCTGGCTGTCTGCCAGGCAAGGTGAAGCTCTGTCAGTCCAATCCGAACAGGGTTCATTTAGGCATTGTCATACTTCTGCAGTGCCTCCTCCAGCTTGCCTGTGACCTTCTGGAAGAAGCTGATCTGCTGCTGTAGGTAATGTTGCATCTGGGACTTGAAGTCCCGTACTCGAGTCTGATGGAAGTGCTGGATCTCAGCCAGTGTGGCGAAAGAGATGATGTTGCAGCGTTCCCTGATCCCATCTGCCTGCTGGCCTTCCATCTTCCCTTCCTCTACATGCTTCTGGCTGTCCTTCACCTTCGTCAGAGCACCTGTGAAGAGAGCAGAACCAGGATGAGACTAAATATTGACTCAGATTCAATCAAGAGGGAAGTTATGATAAATGGCTCAACAGGTTATACTCGTCTGTACTTCTGCATGAATGTGAAGAGACCAGGATGTCACCTTTATGATATATTTATCAATTTACTTTTATCACTGGCATGTTTGCTACACTTATACCAGGTGTCTTCATAGTTTGGGGAAGTATACGTTCCTGATAAAGAACTTAACACTGTCTATTTCATTTCTTCATGTCTTTGTTCTATTCTTTTTTATTGGTACAATTTGCTCATTTCTTCTTATTTATTTTTTTAATGATTGTTTACTTTAATAATTGCTTGGATATAGCCAACACGCTTCAATCTAAAACAAAAAAATTGATTTCACTACAGCTGGTGTCTCTGAATGTATACTTGAAATGAATGCTGGTTTAAAATCTGTTGTTCTAGATCTTTTGTCTACAAGAGGAAGTAAAGCGAATGAGTAATGAGCAATGTGGCATCTGCGTCAAGCCCTGCCATTATTGCAAAAGAGTCTTGCAAACTCTTCGAACATGGAAGTTACATGAAATGCAGTAAAATCACATGTTTTTCTATTTGGAAAGCAGCTTGACTGTGTCAGATTGGTGACATTTTTGCATTGTCAGCAACAGACAGGGCTGCCTTTTTCTTAGTGGAAATGACTTAGCAGGGAAAAACACTTGCGAAAGTGCAGTCTAAAAATAAAGAAGGAAAAAGAGAAGTGTTTATCACTAGCATATACAATATAACAATGTACTATAAACCAGTCATTGTCGCAAATTAAACCCAGATGGGGTGAGAAGGTCACTCTGAGGGTGTTTATTTTGCTATAATGACCAACTGACTGTACATTTCCCCACGTACTCAGTAATCAAAAAAATAAGTGTTCATGGAATATTGATTTGAGATTATTTTATTATGATAAAGGAAAGAGCTTGCAGAGTGATACGAGAGATGTGAAACTAGCTTTGCAAAATAATTGGCCAATTGCATTATACAAGAATGTTTGACTGCAGAATGCCACGATTAACCAATCACAATTGAGTATCACAGATAATACACGTATAATAACTATTTATAGCAAAATGCTCAAAACAAGTGTTTGTACTACGGTACTGATAAAACTTCCGACAATATCAGTGAACGTCAAAGACGTCACTTTTAACAGCCTAGTTCACATTACAATGACGGGAAATGAGAATGAACTACTTAGTGTCACACTGAGTTACTTGACATAATAACAGTCATAGTCAGCAAACAGGATCTTCCACCTTATAAGGAAAGAGAAGTGCATCTAACTGGAAGGAAGAACCGTTACTGGTTCTTTGAGTGTAGAAGTGCTGGTGAGCAATTAATAACTGTATATTGGTGAAATATCAGATGTTAAGTAAACACTCAGTGTACACTACTACAGGGGTCAGTAGGATAGTAAAAAAACAACTTTTATTCAGCAAGGATGAATAAAATTGATCACAAAATGATTTCTGAAAGATTGTGTGATCATTAGAGACTAAAGACTGGAGTAACGGTAGCTGAAAATCCAGCTTTGCCATCACTGAAATTAATTACATTTTGAAATATATTCAACTAGATAACAGTTATTTTAAATTGTACAAATATTTCACAATATTACTGTTTTACAATCAAAAATATTGGTAAAGGCTAGAGACTTCTTTCAAAACATGAAAAAAATCTTACCAACTCCAAACTTTTGAAAGGTAGTGTGTATTATGTTTGTTTTTGGGAATGACGACATCCTGCCCCCCTCATTCAGGCAGGCAGGGTTCCTGATTTACTCAGGTCAGGCATACTTTTTTTTACTTGAGAAAGTGGTTTTGTGGTATAGATAAGGCGGCTGACACATTTCTCAACTTCAACAGTAACACACCTTCTCTGAAGCAAGTTTATTAATAAAAAACTACAAAGACAAAAACTAGAATTGAAACTAGCATAAAAATAAAAATGGAGAGTTTACCAAAAGAAAAAAAAAAAAAGGACTTCTTAGTAAGGGACGGTCTAATCCAGTCGATGCCGCTGAATCATAAATGCTCAAAGTGACGTTACAATTTACTGCTAAATGCAGCAGCAATTGTTGTGCATTTGACAAATAAAACTTGGAATGAGAATGTTGAAGGTAATCTGGTATTATGTTAAAGATGATTCAGTTTTGTGATAAATTGTGGTGTCTTGTAGTCAAAGATAGATATGACAATCTGTGGGGTGATACATAAATATAAAAAAATACTGATATAGGCCTACTTATAAAACTAAAATAAACCTACTCTAAAATTACAGAAATTGTTCCTGTTCTTTAAATTCAAATAAAGGTATAGAGTCTGTAACTAAATCTCATGATCTGTCATGATATAATCATTCACTTTAAAAGCTGTGCGTGTATCAGTGGAGTATTGAGCACAGATGGCGGACTTCCCTCTTCAGTGAGGCGAAACATGCAAGACATTCCCAAACGTCCCATCCCCCCCAAACTCCACACATTCTGCCTTCTGGCCAAAGAAGCCTTCACTTCAGTGTAACCCAGATCCCTGAAATTCCTCAAACACACACACACACACACACACACACACACACACACACACACACACACACACACACACACACACACACACACACACACACACACACACACACACACACAACCATACTGACTCTCACAAATGCAGTTCAAAAGAGCACACAAGAGAAAGACAAGTGCATTTAAAGGAATCAAAGATGAAAGACAGTAATACAGTAAAAACATACTTTTAAATATGGAGTGTTAAAATCTCTTTACTAATTATGATTCTTTTTAAGGAACCGAATGCATTCAATTATTTTTGCATCACTTTTTTTCCACAATCATCATCTCTTTCCTTGAGACTGGAAACACTAGTCTCTTGCAGGCATTATTTACACTGGACTGTGTTGTTTTTGCTGTGGACAAAGTTTGTCCCTTGTGACATTTTCTGACATACAGTAAATTTTTTTTAGACTTTTAAATGTGACAAGTGCATTTACACAGGAACCACAATTGTAAAAAACTGGACACACCTAAATGTCACATTGTTGACAATTAACATTGCTTAAAGTAGTAATGAAACGGAAGTAGAGACAGATCTTTTCTTCCGTATTGTGATGTACATCAGAGTAAAATGTGTTATCGAAAAAGGAATGAAATTGCAGGGCAGGGACTTTTTTCTTATCATTAGTTGTTTTAATGGGGATTTTAAGATGTGGCTGCTGCACTCAAAAATGAATGCAAGCTTGCAGTCGTTTGTATAGGAGCGGGGTTTAAGTTAACTAAATGATGGAAAGATCTGGCATTTGTTACCAGAGAGAGGTTTCACTAGAAGGTTGAGTTTAAGACATCTTGATTAAACATTACAAGCTCAAAACATTTTTTGAAAATGAAAAATATGCATGGATAATTTGTTCACAGTAAGATTAATAACATGCATTTAAAAAAAGGCGAATTTTCATTTCTTTAATAGTTTTGTAGACTTGACTTTAGTTAGACTTCAGAAAACGAGGCAAAGTCAGTAAACTAAAAAATGACGTCACTTATTTGAAAATGTAACAATATAACAGTTTAAATTTAATAACCATGTCACTTTACATGTTATAAGAAAGTAATCAGACTACAAAAAACTCATTAAAACAGAGTCTAGAAAAATTAAAAATGGAAAAAGAATTTGGAAAAATGGAATTTGTAAAAAAAAATAAAGCGGATTTCATAGGGCCTTAACAAAGCCATGAAACTATCACACAAACAACACAGCATCCCGAGACCACGTCTAGAGCTGGAGTGGAGACCACTTATCTGACAACTTACAGATTACACAATAACAAACACCTCAGTTAATAATAGTACATACTAAAAATAGGATACAGATCTAAATCAAATACATTTTGCATTATTCAAGCCATAAAAACATGTTCTCTCAATTAAGGCTTTAGTTAAACTACATTTATTGCTAACAATCATGTATTAAAAACATATTTTAGTAGGAGGAATATCAAACTACAAATATCAAGAGCTACTACAAGGCTGCAGCGCAAACCAGTTGTATGGAAATGGTCTGAGAAAAAAGGAGACACACGTGGGAAGCTGTGCTCGACTGGGCCACTATAAAGCCTGCTGCTGCAGAACCTCTTCAAGCATTACATAATATGTGCTATTACACAACACAGTCCCGCCACTGAACTGCGACTAGAGAACAAGTCCCATACTGATTCCCCGACCATATTACCCAGACATGGATCATGACATATGACACCGGACTTTGGTTGGATGATAATACAGGTGGCCGATTATATATTCCAGCCTTACAAAAAAAGAAATTATTTGGCTTTTCAAACAAATGAGAAGGCAAATGCAGATCACTGGCAAAAGTGAGTGAGAGCAAATCCAATTTGCTTTGGAACTGCACCATTATATTCATGGGCATTAGGATAATACAAAAGTCATCAGCTGTGAATTGGAAGACATTTGCCAGAATAGAGACCAATGAATTTTAGCTTTCAGCCCATTTGGCCGCTGTCTCTTCTTTGGTGGTCTAATCATCATCTTCCTGATAAACTGCAGTGACAGTGAAGGCTTAAAGTAGCAATTAGGTACTTCCCCTCACGGTTTCGTCATCAGTTACTCACACTCATGTCATTCCCAACCCTGCATTATTTTCTTCCTTCAGCGAAACACAAAAGAAAATACTAAGCAGAATAGTCCAGCTGCTCTTTGTCATACAAAGAGACAAAATCAATACTTTTATTAAACTGATCAAAAGTGACCATGCAGACTTTTGACATTGCTACAAAAAATATAAGTGTCAAATATTTTCTTTTTTCTTTTTTTTTTTTTACAGTATTTACCAAAATATTACATACTAAATGTAATAACAAATATTTAACCAAACCAGCATATTGATGGCTGCTGAAAATTTAGCTTTGCCATCACATTAAATTACATTTATTTAAAATATTCAAATAGAAAACAGATATGTTAAATTATAATATTTCACAAAATTACTGTTTTTACTGTGATAAAAAAAAAATGTGTGTTTGGTCTTGGTGGACTAGATCTGCTAAAGGTCAGATTATAAAAATAAAAGGAAACATATTGCTGCTGCTAGAGAGAGTAAGATCCCTGTAGCAGATCTAGGCAGGTGGTGCTAGGAAGGCGGTGGGCTAAGATGAGGACCCCTCAGCGTGCAGACACAGCATTTATTGAATACGTCCTGGTTAGGTAAAGAGTAATGAGTATGTGAATCCGATTGGCTGGGAACAGTTATACATTTGAACATTTGATGTGAGGGGTCCTCATCTTAGCCCACCGCCTCCCCAGCACCACCTGCCTAGATTTGCTACAGGGATCTTACTCTCTCTAGCAACAGCTATATGTTTCCTTTTAATTTTATGATCTGACCATTAGCAGATCTAGTCCACCAAGACCAAACGCACATTTTTTTTTAATCACAGTAAAAACAGTAATTTTGTGAAATATTACCATTTAAAATAACTGTTTTCTATTTGAACGTTTTACATATGAATGAACCAATTGGAACACAAATAGAGTTTCATGGCTGAACTTAGGCCTGGGCGATAAAACGGTATCGGTATTTATCCACGTTACACCATCTATAACGATAGAAAAAATGTTCAATATAGCGCACGATATAGGCACGTGCTATGAGTGAAGTAGACAGCCCATGAACACATGCTGAAATGAGTGCTGTGCCTGCCTGTGATGAGATTGTGAATAAAAAAATGATTAGTCGAATTTAAAAAAAAAATAAAAATAATTGCATTTGAATGCAAAAACGGTGCAACTGAATGTTATGTGTATGTCCGGGAGCCTTATCAGTGGTGCACGAGATGCGGTGATGATGTAGGCTAAATGACGTTGTTGCATTTTAATGTTATGTTAGTCTATCCCACGAGATGCGCCGCTGTTGCATTATGCATTCAAAATATTAGAGAAATATAGTAGCTCAATGCGGAGAAGATCTTAATCAGGTTAAAACCGAAACCAAGCCATTCACATAGAATGCATATTCAGCGCATTTTTTAGACGGAAAAATATGACTTCTGCATTCGCATCTCACACAAGAGATGTAGCCATGCAAAGTTAAAAAAGTTTAAACTTTTAGAAAACGTCGCGAATTTGTGAAGGTTTATTCCATTTCACTGCGTCTCTTATGTTTTTAAATGCAATCTGTGTGAATGGCGCTTTGGCTCTTTGTATTAAGCAATGCATAAATACATGATGCTGTTTTGTTCATAATTGATTATGCAATTCACGAAATTATATTTTTATTTAATCTGCATATAAAACATAAGAAAGGAGATATTTGTTTACATTTTATTTTGTGTTTGTTAAAACAAAAAATATATATTTGTTGTCTTAATAAATTGGGTAAATTAAAAATACAGTGGTTAAATTAAAAAAAAAAAAAAAATCTATTGCTCTGTTTCAGAAAAGGGTTTTAAAAAAACGTCAATAATTATCGATACCAAACGATATGAAACGTTATATTGTTGATACATTTTTTAGCTATATTGCCCAGCCCTAGATGAACTATTCATTTTTTGAATCGTGCACACCATGAATTTATGTAGTATAAAAAAAGAGAAGTCCTTTTGTGTTCCACAAACAAAAAAGGCTGAGTAGATAATGGCATCATTCTCAGTTTAAAGAAAATGTCTGAGGAATGTGTGACTCGCCTGGATTGGCTAAATAAGACCGGTGCTTCTTTCACAGTGCTTCAGACAAACACCTACAATAATCATGTAATCAAGTTAATTATTAAAGATGCAAATACTTTTGGAAGATGCATTCAAAACTCACTTGTTTCTGATGGGAAAATGACTCAGATTAAATGTGCAGGAAGCTTCTGTCTTACACTAAAACTATCTTTTGGCTTCAGAAGACTTGGAAGATAGCACACTATAGAAAATCTTGTCTTTCATGAAAGAGAGAAAAAGGCAGACAGTCTTTTCAGACTTAACCTCAAAAGATAACGTTAGACATTGCTAACACAATGAGCACTGGAAATGTGTCAAACAGCAACAGGTTTTATCTAGCCTTGCTGTGTGTGGTTGAGGGTCTATGCACAATGCTAACTTCCCCAGCTATAATAACCACATCACATCTGAGTCATTATTTCCTCTCATTGTCAAAAGAACCACATACTTCAATGCACATCACAGAGAAGCAATGGAAAAAAGGGTCCCATTAATGTCAGTATGTTCACTAATGGCTCTCTACCTTCAATTCCATTGCTAATGGAGGCTCTATAGTGAAACAAATCAATACATGCTGTGCTCTTGTGTATTTTATATAAAAAAAGCCCTATCATTTATCCCTGTGGACATTATGACCGTCTTGAAATTTGATAATCTCACCAAAAGCATTATATTAGTTTACACAGGTAAAAGCCAACCAGAAGCTTTCATCTGTTGTGTACTGAGGTGTGTTGTGGTTTAGTTGGTTGTAGACTATTTCTGAGGTGCAGTTGTTTTATGGTATTGATTTTCCTATTGCCATGAGATTTATTAAAAGGGTGACAGCATTTGAGTGGGTAAACAGATGGCGAATGACAGTAAGATGAAACTGCAACAAATACAGCTATACAACCAGAATTAAAAGCCAAAATTAGCATCATTACTTCTGAAAGATAACTGAATGTCTATGGGGAGATGAGGTAGGAAGTGGTTATTATATGGCCCCCACACACTCCTCAAGGGGTTTGTTTGAATGGGGTTTTGTTTGCCATCAGACATTCTAGTCAGAGCAAAGACTTGATGTCAGTATTTACTCTGTCACAGAGGTGATGGAAAGTGGACAGGTTTGCTCATAGTTTTGTTTCTTAAAAACCCGTAGATGTTTGCTCAAGTTAACTGTGAAATTGTGGGTAAAACAAAAGACACAATGGAGAAAAGATGTAATTTATAGCATTTATCTATAATAAGGCTATTTCTTCCATTCTAACATTACGTGGTGACAATGACAATCAGAATTTGCTAAAATAGGCTAAGCCACAGGTGACCTCAGTGCTAGACATTCAGCTGGATCTGTCACAGACTGAGGCCTCTCTGCTGGAAGTACGACACAGCATTTCAATTTTTCCAAAGCATTGTGGAGTCACAATAGAGTGATGGTGTCTACAGCACCAGTCTGTACCTCATTAAACATCTGGTTTACACATTTAACTCTCATAAAAATAAATATAGCTACATTTACGCCACTTTTTTAAAGCAACAAGATCAAAACATTCACTACATTCCCGTAAGAAGATGGCAGACAAATGAATGCATACTGCTACCCAGCTCTTAGACATCTCTGTGGGCTTTGACAAAAGTACACTATTTGTTCATGTCGTGGTTACGAGTTGCCACATAAATGCGGACTGTTAAAACAGCATGTAAAATTCAAAGTTTCCTATAATTCAAGTCAGACACTTAAAAAAAACATACAAGACAATCAGTATATAAATGCTATATTATAAAATATTTAAATATCCTTGCTGAAAAAAGTACTGAAAAAAAAAAAAGTCTTACTGACCCCAAAACTTTTGAATGGTAGTGTATATATGTATTTTTTCCCCTTTATATATTCTTTTTTAGTATGTTAATAATGAAGTCTTGCCTCTGGGCTCATAAGCTTATGACAATAAATGTTTCTTATGATAGCCTAGATGTGGATTTTTGTTTGGCCATTACATTCTGTTACACATCTTGACTACCGCATGATGTAACTGCAGCGAAACTGAGAGAAGACAATAAAACACACACTTTACACTCCCTCCTGTTTAAAATGAACATTGCCTTGATTGAAAAATTTATGTGATATCATGCATTTTATGAGAGCTACATTACAAGCTAGTGGTTCCATCTTAAAAATGACTGAGACAAAAAAGGAAGTCTATCTAAATAATTATCTCAGACTGTAGGAACTCTGCGAATATTAATGTAAGCATCATAAATATTCAAGCAGTTAATCAACCAGCTGAAGGTGTGACCGTTACACTTCCTGCACCCTCAGACAGCCTTATATGTATTCAGGAGCATCATGATTTCAGATAAAAAAAAAATATGAAGCATTCCTTTACGCTTTCAATCTGAAATAAATGACTCTCGTTTTGTAATACGATCAAGGACATTATCAGCTGTTAAGTGTCAGAAATGTGTCACAATAACATCCATGCTCAAATCAATGCCATTCACTGAATGACTGCATGTGTACTGAAACTCCCCTGTCAACCCTCCTTGAACAATGCAGTATGTCAATAGTTTCAGTCTTTGTCATTGTATGTGGCTGATTTACCAGCCACAGGAAAAACACACAAAGCATGTCAGCAACAGCTCACCCCATGTGACACAGCAGTCAGACGAAACCAGGATGGCCAGTGAACTCATCAGTGGCACTTCAATTCAAACAAATCAGTCAAGCAAAGCAAACAATTCTGAGAGCAGGTGACCCTGTTATCTATCAAACCCACTGATCTCAGGCTGAACACAGTTTCATGCATATTTCTATTATGATAATACAATTAAATAAGCGAATACATACCTTTCTGTACATGGATGATATCAGGGTAGTTGGTAAGGTGTCCTTGGTACAGGGCTAACAAATCCATTAATGGGTCCACATCTTGTTTAGGCTGCTCCACAAAGTAGTCTCCAATAGCTTCATAGGCTTCCCCCGTGTACGCAATTGCTTGGTTCAAACCGACCGAGTATGACTGCTGGTCCATCTCGAACGCTTGGCTTAGATACTTAAAAGACAGTCCCACTTTCTGATACTCTTTCTTAAACCCAGCTATCTGCTTCCTCGCGAACTCGCTGAGCGTGGCATTGACTTGGATTACGCTGTCATCCATTTTCTTTGTGAAGGCCTTGAATCCGTCAATCCTGCTTTCGACGTCTTGCAGGTCAAGAGGGGCTGCTGGAGTGCTGATGGTGAGGAAGAAGTTGGCACCGACCATCTCGTCCTTCTCGGCTTTCCTCTTCCCCTGCTTCCAAGACTTTTCATCCGTGCTGGAGCAGGTGAGGAAGTGCTGGAAAACATCACACCGGGCTAGTACAGGGTGGCTGGTCATATGATTCATCCACCATATCAACCCTCTTCTCCTTTTCGAAATGAAGTCTTCTTCGAAGCGGCCAGTGGCTTGTTTTTCAGGGATGTGCGGCACTGAAATGACAGGAAACTTCTCCACCAATCTGGCGTAGAGCCAATCGAAATGCTTATATCTTCTGTTGACCTGGCTCTGCGTGTGGGTGGCCGTCAGCTTGTAGGAAATGTAACTCTTCATGCCTTTGAATTTGGTCTGCTTTGTGGGGTCATCAATAGTGCAAGTGAAAGGGTACGGGTTCTCCTGCCACTCCGGACCATACTGACCCATCACAACGCAGATTTTATCCCCATCCTTCACAAAGCCGGATGCTTCCCCCAGCACAAAAGCCTCACCGCCTGACTTCACGAAAGTGGAGAACCTGTTCAGATTTCTGCTGACCGTTGCTGAACTTTTGGCTTGCTGTGCACCTCTAGGCATGGAGGAGGTGGAGATGCTGTAGCCAGAGGGTCCGTTTCCTTCATAATTCCTATATCCTCCACCAACAACCCCCGGTTCATCAGCTACAGATGAGTGATCGTCCCAGTCATCATCCCAGTCGTCATCACTGGCTGGAGTCCCTGGATGATGTTGTTGTTGTTGCTGAGGTAGTGCAGGGTAGGCTGTGAAGCTGGATGCTGGTGCAGTGCTGTAGCTCTCTTGAGTCTGATTTTTGAAGTCAAAACCACCAGTGGGAATGTTGGCATATCGAGAGTTGTTGTTAAAAGACGAGACGGTGTCATTCTTCAATATCTCGACGTAGGACGCAGGCAAGAGCCCTCTCTCCCCTCTGCTGTTCGCCCCCTCCAACCAGCCCTCAATGTCCTGCTCGCTGTACAGAGTTACAATCTCGTGCTCTTTCACCGATATCTCTCCTGGGTTTTCTGAATTAAAGTCATACAGTGCTCTCGCTCGCAAAGCCATATTTCCAAGCTGCGATGAATTTAAAAGCGTATAAGGTTAGCGTATCAGCAAACTAACTCCAACCCAACTAACTCACTCGCTCCCTGACCTGCAATACTGACAACAACTTGCGCGTCTGCTGCGGGAACCGTAAACCCACTATCTCCAGCGTCCTCTTCACACTGGTCATATGATAACCCGACAATCAATCAGCTGTCGCGCTTAAAAACCTCAGAGCATGAGCAGAAGTCATTTCTTCATCTGTGGAGTTTACCGTCCAGAGCCCCGTTGCTGTGCGCCTGTCCCAAAACGACCGCAGTGTACACTCACTCACCCAGAACAGCGCCGAGCACAAGCAAGCAGTGCGGATAGTCGAGGGCGGAGCTGAGCACCAGGCAGCACGAATCAAATCTAGCATAGGAGTGACTGATTCACGGGAGTCGGTTCTTTTGAACGGTTCTTTACAATGAACCGTTTTAGTGATTCTCAACACGTCATTACGTCATCACCTGGGATATTAAAATGTCCTAATTAAATGCCCTAAAAGCCAGGTGTAGTCATATATTGCTGTTCATTACACTTTCCCTCCATGCATCCTAGTTCTGTTTACGTATATGATTCAGCTCAAAAACACGAAGTCATATGTGATTTAAACATCAGAATTTTGCAAGTTTTAAAATGCTATTAAAATCAGCACTGTTTTGTATGTGAATTGACAACATTGTCGTACAATGAAGCTGTAAACATGTTTCCAGTATGTTTTATATTTGTAACAGTTTTGCTACTATTAATTTACCATCTTAATCCATTAGTCAAATCCTCCTTTAGCTCCAAATCAGTCAAAGAAAATAAAGTAAACATTTTTAGTTTTAATTTGGTTCCTGATTATTTTTTGTTGTTGTTGTTGTTGCTAACTGGTAAATACCGTAATTATTTCTTTCCAATATATTTTTAATGAAACCAAGTACATTTCCCAATAAACATTCGGTATTACGCCACTTCCTGTTTAATTTACCCGCGCTTCTGAGAATTGGCGCAGTCACTTCTTCAGGCTGAATGTGACGACCGTTGAGATTCTCCAAGAAGGCGATGTTGTGGTAAGTTACATTTATCCAACATTAGTAATCCTTCCTTAATCTTTAATTTTGTACAAAGTACAAAATGTGGTGAAATGAAATGTTCAAGCAACACCTGCACCTGTATTTGATTCAAGCGCGACTCGTTTCATGTCATTGAACATTTATTTCCATTAGCACAGTGCTCCTTATCTATCTATCTTCATTTTTATTTCGTAATGTAGGGTAAAATACTATTCCTGCTTAAAACTAAAAGAAACGGAAATACATTTTGGTTCTAATCTTCAAATGGCTGTCAACTCACTTATTACGAATTGGTCATAGCCAAAATAGATTCTCCTTGTCGATTCAGGCAGATTCATTCAGAGCGGTTTGTGAATAGCTTCAACCGATTTCAAAAGAATAGTTCACGATTCGGACATCACTGTGTAGGCGAATCTCTTTCATAAGAGATTTTGAAGACATTTTATCATCTTCTTTTATATATGTGCGATCAAAGTGCAGTATGACACAAGAAACATTAAAACTTCTTTAATTAAAGAATGAGTTTCTATGTTTTTAACAGTATTATGAGGTCATCATGAGGTTTGTCAAACAATTCTTAAACCTACAGTAACGCTGCATTATGGTATTGGCATGCTGATAAACGTGCTTACAGAATGACATAATGAGATGTAATCATAAAGTTTAATCACATTCCTGCAAGGGAACTATTATGGACTTGATGCCGTTTTTTAATTACTTTAGGTTATATATATAGAAATATGAACAGATAAGAGTCTTTTTTACTTATTAGAAAATTAAATTTTTTCCACTAAGCATTATGCAGGCAATCAAGCTGATTGTTAAACATCTGGGGACACCCAAAACAAAGCGAAATTGTCATACAACAGCAAAGAATGTGAATGCTTTACCGGCTAACTGATCACAACAACAATGTTCAACTAACATGATGAATGGTGTTAAGTCACTGTGTTTTCCTAATCACACGCTGGCCACCATCGGTCCTTGGTCTCCACCACTAGTATCCCATCATGACAGAGCATGGCTTTCAGGTCCCTCGCCTGGAGCTGACGGTCAGGCAGCTGATACTGTCTGGTGAAACTTCGTGACACAAACCCATGCTCGTCCATCCTCACCCCATGCCGACCTCTAATAAGCAGCCACCCTTCAAAGACCTGTATGAGGATGTCTTCTGGTTTAAACTGAGTCACGTCCAGCAGGACTTGAAATAATGCCTCTCCTGAATCCTTGTCTTCACTGTCTGCTTGACCCCCCTCAGTGTCCATTTTAACCGGCAGACATTCAGGTCCTGGCAGGGCAAACAGTCGATGATCTTCAGTGCATTCAGCGAGATTCCTGGTTTTGAAGTGCTCCTGGTAGCGCACAGGGCTTGCTATCCAGTGGGAAATAGTGATCCCCTCTCCTGCCATGACACTGGGCGCAGAGGTTCCCTTGGCTTTTTGTGTAGTGAATGTGAAGTAGTGCAATGCCAGTAGGACCAACCAAAGCTATTAAAAGACAGTCCTCTGCTTAGGTTTCTGCGCAAGGGATGGGGTGGTCCGTTTTTAGAGCAGGCAAAGAGAACTGATATCTTCATATTACTGTGTAGAAAGCTTGTACTTAACAAGCATAACACATTGTTTTTCAAGGTTTTTTTTTATTTTTTATTTTTAGACATTTTTATACAGCAAGGACACAAAGAACTGATCAAAAGTGACAGTAATGCATTATAATGTTACTAAATGTATCATAGTTTTGACAAAAATATTAAGCAACAAAATGGTTTTCAGCATTATTATAATAATAAAAATAATAAATGTTTCTTGAGCAGCACATCAGCATATCGGAATGATAGTTCACAAACAGATTTGAATGATAAATCAATGCTGCCACCTTGTGGATGTTTATTATGAGTACATATAGAAGCTGGACATTTGTTTTGCCATAATTCAGGGGTCACCAAGTTTGTTCCTGGAGGGCCGGTGTTCTGCAGAGTTTAGCTCCAACCCTAATCAAACACACCTGAAGCAGCTAATCAAGTCTTACTAAGTATACTTGAAACTTCCAGGCAGGTGTGTTGAGGCAAGTTGGAGCTAAACTCTGCAGGACACTGGCCCTCCAGGATCAAGTTTGGTGACCCCTGCCATAGTTAATTGGTAACAAAGGGCCACTGAAAATTTCAGACTGGCTGAACACATGAGTTACATAGTTACAGTATATGCGTTTGGTCTTTGGATTTGTATGCTTGTTTGGGAGTGTACATTACCGTTCAATTGTTTGGGGTTGTTTATGAAAGAAGTCTTTTTTTGCCTTATCCAAAGTTCCTTCAGAAATCATTCTAACATGCTGATTTGATAATAAGAAAAAGTTGAAAAAACTTATTCTGATTATTATTGTTGTGGAAACCATGATACTTTTTTCAGGTTTGTTTGAAACCAAAATTCATATGAATAGCGATCATTTAAAATAGAAATGTTTGTAATGTTTTTATTGCCTCTTTTGATCAATTAAAAAAAAAGTATTCATTTCTTTATGGTCTGATTCTGGTATAGAGGTCAAATGGATTCCATAATTAAATTTTTATGTGAATGAAAAGACTAAAATCAAATGTATCTTCACGTAATGGTGAACATTTGAGACCTTAATAAACTGCTGCATTATTTAGACACACCAGCAGCATGCTTTGATAATGTTATCAGCTTTCAACTTGTACTTTTCTAACTCTCTTTCTGAGTTTTTATCTCACCGAGGAATTCATAATTATCACTATTATTGTCCTTATGATCATCAGCACTTCCTTTGTTAATAAAGGGAAGAGAGAACTGTTAAAACATTTAACATTAATGCTTTAGCTCATCAGAACATATAATGTGATTATTTCAGTCAAGCTTAAGTGCGTTACTGACAGTCTTCAAATTTTTACAATTATTGTTCTATATAATTTATTGTGTGTAGGTGTGTAAAAGTAACTAATCCAATTAGCAGTTTTATTTTGCAGTACGAGTCACTGAGCTGATAATCTCTTGAGACTGTGCTCTACTAATTCCCTTTAGTTGTTGTCTTCCTCTTTCTCTCGCTCTCTCTCTCTCTCTCTCTCTCTCTCTCTTCTCGAGTATTTACCCACCTCTAGCTCTTGTTTATTTATGAATGGAGAATGAACAGAACTGTTTCCTATTTTCTCCCTCCTTTTATTTGAGGAAGAACCATTGATTCTCTGTCTTCGTATAGTGTCTTTCTGTGTTCCCTCTTCAAAGCCGCCCTCCTCCTGTCCACATCCAGTTACTCTGGCTCGGCTTGTTTGTTGTCTGGGGTAACGCTGTTGCTGGGGACGATGTCAGAACACATTCAGCTCTCAATAGCCCTGTGTAGGATTGGCTTTTATACGGTAAGCCGAGCAAACGTCTCCGTACATTTTATGCATGCACCGGTTGGTGCCTTTCTTTGATATTAGCTATTTAGATGTTTGTCCAAACTTGTTTTGGAGGAATTATGTTGTGTAATAATGCAACAGGCTATCTGAAGCTACAGGTGTCCGTAGTCAACAATATACGCAATGCGAACACTATAGAAGTTTTCACATGTAGATCTATATGTTTGGTCACAGAGTCATGTTCGACAGCTTTCATGAGCTGGTTGCAGTTCAAAAATGATTAAACTGTGGTGAATATAAGTGTGTGTTCATCCCCAGGGAGTAGTGTAGCAGGTGTTTTCGGCAGTTAACCCTCAGGTTAACTTTTGTGCTTTTCTATTAGAAGTCACAGAGAAGCCTTATATGGTAGAAAAAAACCCAAACTCTAATCCTGCTGTAAAATGTTCTTAGTTATGACTTGAGGTCTTTCAGCATTTATCTAGTCTTCCAGTTTAAGTTACCTACTACTGAGATGTGCTGTATTGTGCTGTTTTGTTTAGCTCGTAGAAAATTAAGTAATTTCTGTTGGATTATGTCTTTTAAGCTTCATGTTAATAACATGAAAGGATGCCCACGCACAGGAATATTTATGTGATACCTGGCAGCAGCGATGGTACATGATGATCTGCTTTGGTGCATGGTCACACCCTCACATAAATTATGTATATTGTAGATAATATTGAATATCCTATCAGTTAGTTTTAATGCCCTACTGTTCAAAAGTTTTGATTCAGTAGTTTAAAAAAAAAATGTTTTTGACCCAGTTTAAATATGTATTATTCTGTTCTACCCTTCTGAAATGCCTGGATTTGAAATCGGAAGAATTGTGACGTCACGATTTTCCCTCAACATGCCATTATTCTGCGTTGCCATCATATGCGACCCTGGACCACAAAACCAGTCTTAAGTCGCTGGGGTATATTTGTAGCAACAGCCAAAAATACATTGTATGGGTCAAAATGATTGATTTTTCTTTTAGGCCAAAAATTATTAGGACATTAAGTAAAGATCATGTTCAGTGAAGATATTTTGTCCATTTCCTACTGTAAATAAAATATATCAGAACTTAATTTTTGATTAGTAGTATACTTTGCTAAGAACTTCATTTGGACAATTTTAAAGGCGATTCTCTCAATATTATTGATTTTTTTTTTGCACCCTTAGATTCCAGATTTTCAAATAGTTGTATCTCAGCCAAATATTGTCCTATTATAACAAACCATACATCAATGGAAAGCTTATTTATTCAGCTTTCAGATGATGTATAAATCTCAGTTTCGAAAAATTGACCCTTATGACTGGTTTTGTGGTCCAGGGTCACAAATGTAATCAAGGAGATGTGTTCTGACCTCATGTAAAAGAAGATATTTTGAAGAATGGTGGTAACCAAACTGTTGCTGGTCCCTCTTGACTTTCATAGTATGGAAAAAAATACTATGAAATCAGTGGGGACCCGAAACCGTTTGGTTACCCACATTCTTAAAAATGTCTTCTGTTGTGTTCATCAGAAGAAAAGAAATTCATATAGGTTTATTGTAGATCTTACATTTTCAGGGCAGTCAGCACAATAAGAATTTGAAAGCATCAGGTGTGTGGCCCAGTGTGGATGTGGTGTGTGTGTGCTTGTGAGGGTGAAGGTTTTATTGCGCCTCATTAGTGTGCTATAGGACCTTTATTGAGACTGCAATGGAGGGAAAAATCACATGCCTTCTATTTTAGTCCTGGTCTAAAATTGTGGCACGTGGCAATCGGTTATCAGGCCCCTCACTCTAAACACCCTACCCTCTTTCATTCCGTTTTGCATCTGGATATGTGCGTTTGCACATGCAACTGCATGTGTGTTTGCTCAGTTCTGATGTCAGTCTGACATGTACTTATTTACACAAAACGTTTAGTGACAGAACTCTACTGCTTATTTTTTTTCTAGTGTTCATGAGATGGTAAACCTTTGTTCACTGTTATTAGAAGCACAGTTTTCCTGTACAGAATACAAATGAGATGTGTGTTAACTGCCCGTTTGTTCCATTTCAGGTGGCCTTTGTGCTGATAGTTTGACTGACAGCAACAATGTTTGCATTCATTAGGTTTGCTGAGAAGGCTCTGAGAATGCTGGGCTCAGATTGTTCAAAAACACAAAGCAGTAATTAGACAGTATATTTCTGGTTGGTTATGCCAGTATGTTTGTTGATATCGGGAACAGGAATGTTATGAAATGAGCTGCATCAATGCCCAACAACACTAAAAGATTAGTACAGTTAATATTGTCAGGGTTTCAACATTGACTTAAAGGGGCAGTTCACCCAAAAATGAACATTTCCTCATGATTTATTTGCTCTCATGACATTCCGAACTTGTATGATTTTTTTTTTTTCTTCTTAAGAAAAAACTTCTTAAGAAATGTTGGTAACCAAACAGGTTTGGTTGCCATAAGCCCTATTTGGATGGTAATTGTTTCTCATGGGGATGTAAGTGATTGTCACCATTTACAGGGGGTAGTCGGTGATTTAATTGCTGTCCGAATCCAGAATGTCGGTGTTTATATCTCTCTCCCCCAGTAAAAATCCCCAGCTGAATTTCCTACTGTTTTTTGACAAACACCACGGTCGTGTGGTAATTTAATTGCCGTCCGAATTCACATCTCTGAGTTTATGAGAAGAAATCGATTCAAAATTCAGTGTTTAAACCCTTTTTGAGCATATAACTTGAGTATAACTATTTTCCTATTTTTAAACAGGAAATTTAATTAACCAAATAATAAATAAGATTATATGTTATAAAATATGCTTGGAATAATATGAATACATCTTACATAATAATAAGTATTTTTAAATACATTTTACACAATAAGAATAAATTTGTAAATAAAATTAATTTTATTTACAGCAGACAATCATGTGACTGGCCACGTGAGCAGCGTGTTCCCGGGTTCGTAGGATCACAGAACTCGCTCCTCCACTGTGAATAAATCGCCATCCGAATCCATGAGTTTTGTGATATGTAAACGTATTTTTACAGACATCCATATGAGAAACAATTACCGTCCGAATCGGGCTATAGATGTCTATTGTGTGATTTAAAAAAAATCACAAGACAGTTTCTCAAAATATTTTCATTTGTGTAAATTTTTCGGGTGAACTATCCCTTGAAATATTTTACAGCTTAATTCTTTGGATGATATTCTTGTAGAATCTGCAAACAAACGTGAATCAAAAAGAGAGTCTTGTAATTGTAATTGTAATGTTAATATTTACAGCATTGTTAAAGCTTGAATCTGGACTTAATCACAGTATAAACCAATTTAAATAATATAGGCATAATATCTAATGCCAGTCCCAGTGTTGCACTGTGATTGATTCAAAATTTGTATAAATGAACCTCAAATACTTCCTGTATGGGAACCACTTGGTGGTGCCATTTCATTAACTATAACCCAAAACAGATTATTTGCAGTCCTGATCATCCTGTAACTTCTATTTTTGTTATACAGTAAGGGTCTAAAGCTAGACTTGTTAAATATAATTACTAATATTTTTAGTCAAATATTTCGGCCCGTTTTCTGCTCATTTTAAAGTAAATGTTGGCAACTTTTAGGAGTGTACTACTACATTGTTGACACACATGGAGTAAAAGCCACAAAACAAGCAGGTTTATCACATTTTTTTTCACAATATAACATTCCAGTCTTTCATTGTTCATTAGTTGTCAGTGTATCTGTTTTAGCATGTGGACTTTTATTGTGAAGTTTTCTTTATTACTGTTGATTTGTCTTCCTGTTTCCTGTGTAAATTGCATGCCTTTGTTTTTTCTCAGTTCAGCCGTTGTGCATTCTTTGACATTAGCCTCTTAAGAAAAGGATGCTAGAATGAGATGTGAAGACACGTTTATAAGATTCACTGAAGCATCACTTTAAAGTCAGTTACTGATGACTGCATTTAGATGACTAAAGTGTCAATTTCCAGGTCACAGGCTGGCTGAACTGCAAGATGACAAGGAAGTGTTTACCAATCCTGGTCCTGGAGCACCTCTAACACTGCACAGTGTGTAGCCTATGTGTCCTTTATTTGACACGGATAGTTCATTCCATGTTTACTCCAGATTGGGGGAGCTCCAGGACTATGTTTGGAAAACATGGAGTTAGAACAATGAGAAGCACCACGTGTTTTGGTCAGACAACTTGCCTTTGTCATGAGAGGAAACCATATAATCGTTCAACAGGTTGTATTTATTTAACAGATTGCATGAACTGCACTCTTGCGTGAACTACATAAATCATTTCTGCGTTCTCAGTCTAAATAGGGGTGGAGTCCCCTGCCAATCGGGTACAATTTGATTGGCCAACATAATAAAGCTGGTTCCCACATCTCCCCTCTTTTGAAAAGAACATTTTGTTTTCTTTTACACAACACAAATGAACCATGTTATAACACACATCCCATTAGTTTCCTTCTAAACAGATTAAACAAATTAAAGCGCAACATAATATAATGTTACTGTTCTTTTTTTTTTCTATCTCACTTTCTTTCAATTACACCCTTTTTTTTTTTTTTTTAATTATTAATTAGGAACAATAACAATTAACTCAAACTCAAATCCGCCTGTGTAAACTGAGACAGTCACTTTTAGTCCAGGTAACGTTTTGGTGTTTTCACAACTCTTCCACTGGAAGTCACGACTGGTGGTTTAGTGTCCAGTAAAGGTGCAGCTGGGGGAACTGCATAAGTATTTAAATGTTCAGTCCCAGTCTCAGGAAGAGCTGGTTCTTTTCCTCCCTGAGGTTCAGCACAGGTTGTAGCATCTGGTTGCAAAGGCATTGCTTGCAAATGTTTCCTGTTTCTGCGCAGAACAGCTCCATTTTGAGTTTGCACCATGTACGATCTTGGTTCTGATGTTTTGTTCAGCACAACGGCTGGCGTTTTCCAGTGTTTCTCGCTGTTCAGCTTAAGAAGGACCTTCTCGCCAGGATGTAATTCAGGCAATGCACGAGCAGAGTGTCTCCGGTCATAGAAGAACTTGTAAGACCCCTTTGCGGCTTTATCCTTCCTCTCCACTGCTTTACAATCATAGGGTCGAGGTTGGTATTTTCCCTCAAACATTGGCAGGTTGGTTCTAATCTGCCAACCAGTCATTAGCTAGGCAGGGCTCAGTTTGGTTGCAGCTATAGGTGTTGCACGATAGCACATCAATGCCAGATGAGGATCAGGTTGGCGGAGAATCCGTTTCGCAGTTTGAACTGCTCTCTCCGCAGCTCCATTGGCTTGGGGAGAATGAGGACTTGAGGTTGTGTGGTGGAAATCATAGTCTGTACAGAACTGCCGGAATTCGGCTGAGGCAAACTGTGGGCCGTTGTCAGATACAAGCTCTCTGGGAACACCCCATCTCACAAACATGCACTTCAATCTGCTGATAACATGGAAGCTGGAGGGTGTCTGCAGGTGAGCTATTTCGATGTCACGTGAGTAGTAGTCTACAACTATTAAGTAGGTTTTACCATCCAACTCACGTAAATCTGCTGCAATCTTACATCAGTTCATGCAATCCTGTTAATGTCATTGCCTATTCCTGGCCACCAAACTGACATCTTTGCCCTCTGACGACACTTGGTGACGACACCCCCTGATGCCCTTCATGAATTTGGCTTAACACCTCCTTCGTCATTGACTGACTCAGGAATAGGGATGCACGATATTATCGGAATCGGCCGATAATGGCTTTAAATGTAAATATTGGCATCGGCCTGATATGAAAAATTATGCCGATATGTATTGCCGATAAGAGGAATGGGTTAACTCACATGTGTTCAGGGTGTGCTAGTGATTAGATCATGTCAGCAGTGTGGCTCATTCTTGAAGCAAAGTTTTGTCTGAATGACGATTAGATTGACTGTTCTGGATCGCTGCATTTAATCTGTGAAAGCAGGTACATAATGACAGGTTCGGTGAGTGATAGAGTAAACAGTAATAGCACGTGCAGCAGCAGCCTCCCCCGGATCCTAATGCCCGTTCAGTAAGTATTTTTAATCTGTAGAGGGCGCTGTTAGCCTACTTCTAATTAAATTAAAAGTAAAATAGCCTACACAAATAACATTTAGACTGTTTCTGATTAAATAAAGCAGTAATTGATGTCATAAAATAATGAGTATGTTTTTATTTAATTGTCGGAAGCTATAGCTTACATGAAAAAAACCCCACAAACATGACACTCGTTAATTAAATAATTTTATATATACTGATTTATTTATTGTGTAATATGTTTTATTTTTTAAACAAATCATGAGCTCTAAAAGATTTTCAGAATTTTTGCAGCTCTTTTGTTTTAGACCATCTACAAATGTTAAATCTTAAAATAAAATGTTAGAGTTAACACTGCATCTTTCTGGGGGGAAAATGCAGCGATTGATATAGTTTATTTATAGTTATTTTCAAAGCTTCAATGTATTGTTAAAATGATGTACTGTCATTATTTTTTATTTAATTCTAATAAATAAGTTCTTGTTAAAAACTAACCAAAATTAAAAATATTTTACTTATAATTTCTGCACAGGAGAGATTTGGTGTTGTTTCCAAACAAAAGGAAATATATCGGTATCGGCGTCGGTATCAACCAAAATGAGTTGAAAAATATCGGCATATCGGATATCGGCAAAAATCCAAAATCGTGCATCCCTACTCAGGAATGACTATTCTGTACTCGTACAAGAGCAGCCCATTGACAAAAGACAAGGAAGCCCTGGCTGTATGATAGTGACTACAGTGTGCATGAATGGTCACGTAACACGTGCTTTCGGTCATATAGTATGAACGGACATCTGCATATGATCGGAACTCTGATCGGACCGACTGTGCAGACCGATTGGTGTATTATAGTACCACGAGAGCTATAGAGAGCAGACTGCTCTGTACACTTTCGAATCGCTCTCGCGGATGTCAAACACTGACCGATCTGCGCCGCGCCACTTCTAGTCGAATACATCTAGTGCTGCAGGCTTATTGGCTCACTGACGTTGACGAGATTAACCCCTTAGGTATCGAAATTTTGTACCGAATAGGGCTGCACGATATATCGCATGCGATTGTCATGCGCATCTCGTCAGTAAAGCCGGTTCTGTGATTATTAATACATCTCCATCACCTGTTTTCAAATGGAGCTGCATTTAATACACAGAGCGGTAGTTCACTGACAAGCTATGCAATATCACGTTCAATATTGCAGGCGATTCATCTGCGATTCTGAGCGCGAATTGCGTAGCTTGTCGGTGAACTACGGCTCTGTGTATTAAATGCCGCACCATTTGAAAACAGGTGGTGGAGATTTATTAATAATCACAGAAACGGCTTTACTGGAACGCCTAAACGCCTAATGGAAACGCGTCAATTTCGCAAAAACTCCCTTATATCGCAAAAAAGTTTTTACGCTCGCATGAGGTGGTTTTTCTGGCAATTTGAAAAAGGAGTATTTCGCAAAACTGCAATGGAAACGTTTTTTTTTTTCGCATTTATAGGTCACATGACGTATGTAAAAAGTCATATGATTGTTCTTCAATGTACTATAACCTCCAAGAAACACTTCATACGTGGCCACTCTTGAGTATAAGGGGCTTTCCCTGCCATTAATGCTTAGATAATTTACACTGCACATGTCTGCGCTGCAGTGTGGCTCTGATATGGCCACTGAAGCTGATTGTGGCCACTCTAGTCAATGCTTGTGTTTCTGAAGTGGCTCTCTGTGATGCTTCTGTAAAGATACACGCATACGCCTCCTTTGAATAAATATAGCCAAAATCTGTCAAATCCCACCAAAATCCATTGCTATGACTTATCGTGAGAGGCAAAAGGTTACGGTAGTCGCATAACATTGGTTAATGGAAACCCCGTCATTTTGCAATACTTTTTTATCAATATTTATAAAATATCGCCAAAGTTTTACACAAATCTGTAATGGAAACGCGCCTGATGTCTCCATAGACATCATCTTGGTCTTTAATTTCACCCAACCTCTATACTAGGCCCATCTTACAAGCAGTGCTATGGCAGAGCAAATTTTTGGCAAATGGCCCATCGTTGACGAAAATCCGAAATTCAAAACTTTCCCCTTTTCTTTCAGTGTCGCTAGAAATTTTCCCATGCAACTTACTTTCCCCCCAGGACTCCGCACGTTTATACTTGTTTTGACCAGCAGGGGGTGCTCTTGTAAGCTCTCAAACACTGAGTGTGACATGATGGTGATGTAGGCCCCGGTATCAATTTTGAATTTGATCGACCTGCCCTGAATAGGCAGAGTGGCGCACTAACTATCTACAAGATCTTTGACATTCTTCGTTTTACGTGCAATTGCAAAATGTCCCGGTTTATTGCATCTCCTACACCTCTTGTTTCGTGCGGGGCAATTATTCTCATTGTGTGTGTGATTACAAAGTGTGCAGTCCACGATTTGTTTTCTCTCACCAACCTTTTCCTTTTTCGGTGGTCCAGTAAAGCGCTTTGAGCTTTTGTGACGTCTGTGCTGTACAGCGCTCACTTCAGCGGCCACTCCACCACTCGCATTTTGCATCTTGATGAGCTCCGACTGCTAGGTGATCTAGACCGCTTTGTCCAGTGTCAGCTCGGGTTCCATTTGTAACTTTTGGGAAACGTCACGATCTGCAGTCCCAATGACAACTCTGTCCCGTATTTGTTTCTCTTTGCTCGCACCAAACTCGCAGTATTTAGCCAGTTCATAGAGGCATCTCACAAAAGCCTCAACAGTCTCTCCCGGTCTCTGTGTACACTGGTGAAAACAGGCTCTCTCGTGAATAACATTCCTTCTGGGCACGAAATATTCATTAAATTTGCCGACAACAATCTCGTAATTATTTGCATGTGAAGCTTCAGCAAACGTAAATGATCCGAATATCGCTTCGGCATCCTTGCCCATTGCATACAGCAAAGAATTTACTTGTACTTCCCCGCTTTCCTTGTTCAGCTTCGTCGCGATGCGGAACTGGGAGAACCGCTGGATCCATGCAGGCCAGGTTGCAGGCTGCGCGAAATAAAAGGCAACCAAACAGTTTGAGCCTATTGAGTTACATTGTATGAGCGAAAAATACTTTAATGTTGCACAGAAAGAAGTCACACACATGGGTGGACTATCTCTTTAACAGAAAAGATTTATTTTGTATGTCAGATCAAAGATTAGGTTAAATTGGCTTTTTATGAGGTCTGGGAATTTCTTTCCAGTCCACTTTTGTTGAAGCAGTCCAAATCAGCAAGACTGAGTGCCAAACACTTACCAATGTGTTGAATGGTGGATGAGTCAGGATTGGAAAACTCTAATTCTGACCCAGTTTAGACCTCCCCAGTTAGCACTCTGTATTATTTTGTACATCTATGAAGTTTGCCATGTTGAAATGCAGGCACTGCGATGCAGATGTGCCACACTGAGGGGAATGTCTTTTAAAAGCTTGAAACTGATGGTTGCAACATGATTGTTTTGTACCAGAGACTACAATTTAAAGTCTTTCAGTATGTCTTTTCAGTGAGTCCAGTTGTTTCTTCAGTCTGGCAGATTTTGTATGACTTGGTTGGTATTTTCCATTTCACTAAAAGTAATTCAGTTTTTATTGAAGATAAATATTCTCTGAAAGGGAAGAGTTTCTCTGGAAATCAAGGAAAGTATTATGGGAAGAAATAAGTTAGCATAAACACCTAATATTATTGTTGGATATTATTGTGCCTAATGGCTATTCTGATTTGCATTATTTCCTGATCCCATTCCACGGGCTTCTCCCATCACATCCTGTATTCTTTCAAACAGCAATGTCACTAAAAGACTAAAAGTCTTCAAAAGACCAAATTGAAAATACAATACAATACAATACTTATATTTATATTTAGCTTTAGATTTATTTTAATTTTTAGTGCCTAAACTTGAACTTTTATTTTTGTGTAGTTGCCAATGCAACATTTCAATTTTTAAAAGGGACATCGGATGCCCATATCCCACAAGTTGGTATGATTCTTTAGGGTCTTCTGGAAAAGGCTATAACATACTTTAGTTAACATTTCTCAATGGCAGTGTAAAACAATACACATTTTACTTTGTCAAAAACAGCTCTGTTCACAGCGACCCATTTCAGTGTCCCATGTCCCTTTAAATGATAATGAGCTACTGTTCACCCCACCCCTCTCTTCTGGTGATTTCCAAAGATTCATAAAAAAAAAGGCAAAAAAAAAAACAACAAAAAAACTTAGGCCTAGACTCACTTCTTCTAGAGGTGAAGCTGGATCATGAACAATTGGTACCGATCCATCCTTTAGGAACAAGTTTTTAGCAAAACCTGCTTTGTATTGACCCTCATTTACAAAGCAGTCTGGTGTAAAATGATTTGCACAAACATAAATGCATTTAGGTAGATCGGGGGATGTATTCTCTTCAAAAAAAAAAAAAAGTAATCCACTGCGTCTTCTATGGCTCAGATATTGGGAACAAATGGCGGCTGCTATTTTCATTATTACATCCAACAACAAAACACCTCAGTCGCTTTGGAGACATTCTTGTCTACACCTGATCTGGCGTTGAAACAATGGCAGACTGTTTCCAGCTTTTAGCTTATGCTAAAACGACAGTGTCCGTCAACAGTCATAGGAGGAGCCTGTGCAAAATGACGTCACTTTGCCCAGAATCTGTGGACGGCTCAATCTGAGTTTATGATTTGTGGGGATTAAAAAAAAAAGCACTAGGTGGATTTTTAACATTATATTGTGTACACATACTGCCAACACACATTTAAGTTGGAACACCATGTAATACTGAAATTTGCATTCGATGTCCATTGAAGTGCTTTGAAACAAGCAGCATTATTCTATGTGTTTGTGTCATCATTTTAACTGAAACAGGAAGACAGGGCGAGACACATCGAGCAGCCCTGCCCCCTTTTTTAAATACCCAATAGTGTTTGTTTATATCACAGCTTGGGTTAAAGCCGTTGAGCTCGGTAAAGTCGCATTTAACAGGTTATGACAGCCACAATCACATCCATATTGCTATAAAATATTGCATTCCATATTTTTCTATATTCTATAATATATATAGCATTCTATGTTCTGGTCTGCGCCGATTCAAGCATATGATCCACTCCGTGCTATCACGTGTCTAGAAAGGAGCAGACTGTATGTGCACTGTGGTGGTTAGCGTGACAACGCAAAACCAGACTTCTTTCGCCCCAATGGAAAACATATTTACACTGTCTGAACCATTCCCAATCCCCTATATAGTGCACTACATGCCATTCACCGTACAGAAAATACAAATTCTGTGAACAAGTGACTGATTTAAGGTGCAGCTTCAGTGTCTATTTATAGTGTAGGGGGCGGGACGCTTCGGATTCTAGACAGCATTTGATTGGACAGAAAGTTTGATGAGAAGCTGAAGTGCAGGGTCATGTCATCAAAATCATTGATCCATATATTGGCAGAAGTGAGAGACTGCAAGTTTTGAATGCTTATATCTTGTAAATGTGAATTTGTCATTGTTTTCATACTAAAAAACTAAAAAACTTCCATTTTGATTTTATGGGGACTTTTTTTTTACTCTAAAATTTGTTTTATTTCAGCTTTAAGGTTAATGAAGGAAGCAATTTGTAATAACTTTAATTTTAATTAACAATACCAACATTAAACAGCATCTGAATAGCATCTGTTAATCTGCATTTAAACACAAACCACATTTATATTAGCAATTTATTAGACATTTTGTCTTAAGCAACTTGATAATGAGGAACGTCAAATGTCAAAATGGCTTCAGTTCATCTACACTTTGGGCTACACTGCTAATTGCCTCCAACGGGATAGTAAAACTCTTTCTATTTTATTCCCTCATCCCTCCAGCATGAGTATAAACTCATTTATGTTTGAACCCCTCAGAGTTATATAATCGGTTGTATGCGTTATGGGTTGTATGTGTTAATCATGACCACTAAGTGGCAGAATGACTCTGCTGCTAGATGGCCAATCGTTCCTTTTCAGGTCAGTGAAGTTCAAAAAGCTATTAAATCAGACTTAATCCTTCCTGAGACATTTATGACTTTCATACATATTCAAATTTGAAATCTCCTGTGTGTGCCATGCCTTGAAAACAGCTGTTCCTGTTCTTCATTCAATCTGGAGTGTCTGAATGTGTCTTAATGCTGAGGGAAAGCCATGAGTTCCAGCTTGAGATGGGTGGGCTTGGCAGTGGGGTCCCTGAATCTGGTTTGAGTTTACAATTACATAAGTGTTGAGATTGTTGTTTCTGAAATGAGGGGTCCAAAAAAATCAAGAAAAATAAAATAACAAACAAAGGGGCTCCAGAAACAAATGTGGTGTGCAAACAACACAGGGCTTTTATGATTGGTCTCTCTCTATGGAGGCTGTGGAATTCTCTGTAGACTTAGTGTGGGTCAACATAAATACAGGACCCTGTTTTTGAGGCCCATGTTCTGATCTGCTATAATATTAACACTTTTTATTTATTTTTTGCTGATCTCTTTAATGTAAACACACAAGATGTGCTGTATGTGATGGTAAGTTTGTGTGTTGTTTTGTTGGGTAGGTCACATACAGTTTATGATTACCCAACAAGTTTATTTAATTATTTAAAAGTATGTTTTTGTCCTTGATATTTTTAAGTGGAGTTTAATGAACTGAAAACTACACTGTTTTGTATATAGACCTTAAAAACTTCAACAATAGAACAAAACTGTAACTGTAAACTTTTTGAAATAAATGAACTTGAAGGAAACTGTTAAGCTGACCCCCTCCTCACCCTGAGGTACTGTCACATATGAACAGATGACAGTTTGATTGGTTTGGCAGCTGCTGAAGTTACTTACTGGAGCCTCTCTCTCTTGTTTCTCAGAAAATAAAGTTAAACCCTCAACACTCTTGGTTTAACAATTTAGTAATGATGTTTATGGTTCCCTTGAATCTTGCAAGTGTGAGATTCTCTGGTCTTGCTGGTCCTTTTCTGATTCTGTGTCTTTGGGGGGTGTTGAGATTTATTTATTAATTTATAAAAAAAAAAAAAAAAAAAAAAAAATATATATATATATATATATATATATATGTATATATATAAAATATCTAATATTATCTCACCTAAATCCTCATTCAGTGCATTTGTGATTTTACACTTAATTTTGTGTAATTTTGTGTTACTTAATATTTATATTGTTAGGATGATACAGAAATTTAAAGGCATACAACTAAATTTTGTTGTGCAACATCTTACACACAGTAGTGTGGGGGGATATACTGAATTTCCATATCGTCACAGTGTTTCCTCTAGGATTTTTTCCAGCTGTGGTGGCAGGACAATTTCCCATG
>JAFVLL020039759.1:0-21878 GCA_021397915.2 Tor tambroides | reverse complement strand
TCAGCTAGACTGCAAACATCTACAGGAATGTTCTTTCTCACAGCCAATAATTCCAGAAACTCTATGGCTTTGACTTCACATGGCCCACTCTAACACGAAAGACAGTGACAGCTATTCAGATTTATTCCAAGCTTGTTGCAGATGTGTAAGAATCAGCAGATCAAAGTAGCTCTTGTGTGCACATTAAGGTTTTTCTGAGGTTTTGAAGAGCTGAAGCGCTGCTTAGTCTGACATTCCCCGTCACCATCAAACAAAAGCATCTCTCTCCCTTGAGAAAGGAGTGTGAGCTCCAGGATGAGCTTCAGAGATGGTGACCAATCACAACAGTGTGCACAATCCATTGCCTTGAGGCGAGAAACAGTAAGGTTTATGTTGTCACTTTCAAGACATCATATGTTTTTCTTCTTACGTTCTTGAACGCTTGTCAAAAAAGAAAAGAATGAGAATTTTTGATTTGCTGTTGATGTAAAAACATCATGGGAATACATTCCTTATCAGCATTGGTCATGTATGTGCAGTTCCATGTTCTCCAGCATTTACAAGAAAAACAAGCAGAGAATTAAACATGCAGTACTCTGTCAACAAGAAACATTTACGCCATGTTCAAGAGCAGATATAGTGTTCCTCGCTGCAGTCTGCTATGTGTGTGCACCTGAGAGCTAAATAATGTCTAAATTACAACTGGAACAAAAGATTCTTTTATGCAGGGAGCACTGGGCAGAGATGACAGCTATAATATTGGCCTTGGTACATACAGGTAACATTCTAGGTAAGAGGAAATAGCCTTTTTAAGCTTGACATTGACATGCAGAACTGATAACATAGGGTTAGTGTGTGTTGTGGGATATATGGGGGAAACATTAGATGCCATTAATGCTGTGCTATGCAGCGTAGATAAGAAGAAGAACAGCAAACATCTTATTTTGTGAAAGTGTACACTCCAGTTGGTTGCTTTAGACCGTTACAGACCTGAATAAACCATATATAGTGTTTACAATGAAAGAATCCATTGTACTGCTACTTTTGAGGTGAATATAATATCAATAATACAAGTGTGCAATCTACGGGTATTCTTTGTTTATTTTAACATTTTTTAATTGAATTTTTTTTAGTTAAATCTAGGGAAAAAAACTTTGGGGGTTGAATACAATGTTGACAAAGTCAAGACCGAATCCACATGCTCCCAAATCCATAACAAGAACAAGACCAGTAAAATATGGTCTTGGACTCTGACTCAAAGACCAAGACTAAAATAATATAAATCTCTTCTGGTCTCGGTTTTTTTGACTTGGACTCAAATGAGCTGGTCTGTACTTACAACAAAGAAACACTGTGAGGTAAAACCGAAAATAAATATTAAATATTTTCCAAATTAAATAAGCAAATCTCTGACACTAATCATGTGACTTTGTATGAGACCCTGGCCATTTTTTGTCATTAAAGAAAAAAACAAAACAAAACAAAAACACTATGGCAATCTGAAATTCATGCTATTTTTTCATTTGAACTTTTCACTCAAATTATTTTGCTAATGGTATAATTTGCAATTTACATGTTTGTATTACACTAATGTATAATGAAAATTAAAGATTTAAACTGAATGTAAAACTACAGTAAAAACAGTAATATTGTGAAATATTATTACAATTCAAAACAACTGTTTTCTATTTTCATAAATTTTAAAAATGTAATTTATTCCTGTGATGGCAAAGCTGAATGTTCAGCATCATTGCTCCAATCTTCAGTGTCAGATGATCCTTCAGAAATCATTCTAATATGCTGATTTGCTGCTCAAGAAACATTTCATATTATTATCAGTGTTGAAGACAGTTGTGCTGCTTATTATTTTTTTGGAAAGCATGATACATTTTTCAGGATTCTTTGATGAATGAAAAGCTCAAAAGAACAGCATTTATTTGAAACAGAATGTGCCCAGCTAAATGCATCCTTGCTGAATAAAATTATTCTTAAAGACATGAGTTGGAAATAGAAATGCTCACAGAGAAGAAACTTCAAAGAGACAGAAGCTCCGGTGCTCTGTCACCAGCGAGTGCCTGCCTGTCAACCCATGCTGCATCTCTGCCAACTCCAAGCCCTTTCAGCTGCCCCCTGCTGCCATCATCATGGCGCTGTGGGAAAAAAATAACACAAAAAACTGATGACAAGCTCCTTTCATGACACTTATCATTGCATTCTATCTAAAATCTAGATGAGCCAGACAAAGCACCACCAGTCCCTATACCGCAAATCAGAGCGTAATCACTCTCAGCATAAGGAGTTAGGCTCATATCACACTACCTTTATTCCTGTATGTGAAGACCTCCGCCTGGTGGTCCACACATCTAGCCTGAATGCCACATGATGATGCTTGCCTTTATCCCAAAGAGATATCTTGGTGTTTTAACATTGGTTTAACAAATAAAGAAGAACAAAGTCTTGCCGCAGATCCTCAGAGACACACACACTTGCACGCTACTCTTACGTCGCTGATGGATACATTGTGGTGTTGGTTTCAAGATAGGACAATAAAGGCCTATGTTTCATCAGCACATACAATGTCACAGAAATGCGGGCCGCAGCCAGAACAACCGAGCGTCTGGCGTGTGCTTTTTTTTGTGCACTGACTTGAAATGCAATTTCATCATTTTTTCATTCCAGTGAGAATGACACATGAATGATGCCAAGATTAAAGTTTCTGCACCAGTCATGTCAAAACAGCCATTATTTCAGCTGACATACCAGCACATGGAAAACTTCCCACAAAGCTTTTCTTTGGTGTAACATCTCAACCTCAAACATCAAAGGAGACAGGACCGCAAAAACAGCGGGCATGAGCCGTTTCAAAAGACGAGTGAAGCTCCATTCACACTCTTAAGACCCAGCCACACATTCAGTCTCTTGACTAGCATGAGTTTGTTCCATCTGGACCACCTGGAGGATGATTTTATATTGTTAAACAGGCTTTGAGATCTTTGTGGCTCTCATACTCACGGACAAGTATCCGTGTCTGCAAAGCCTTCTCCGGAGCACAATCATCCTGCATTGACCATTGATCTCGGCGGGCTGTTAGAAGACGTGTATCGTAAACACAGAGGGCAAGATGAAGGTGACTGGGGTTGAGATGGATCACAAAGCCCCCCTGTGTGTTTAAAAGCCCCTTTTGGAAGGTGCTTTCCTGTCAGTTTTAATGTGGATCTGCCTGGAGGTGCTGTTTCAAGTTCATATGAAAAGCTCTCTTCAAATGGAGTGCAAGGAGAGAAAAAAAATCACTTTACATTCTGAAGCCATGACAATGTCTGAGATTGAAATAAATAACTCATATATTACTCTGTATATTAATAATTGTCAGAAATAAAAACGTGTAAAAAGTTGTTTAAAAAAAGTAAAAAAGTACATGTCCTCTTTTTAAAACATTTCTTTAATACACTGTTTTATTTCTTTGAATTATCTCATTACATCTGATACAAAGGCCATGTTTTTAAGATCAGAAGTAAAAAAAAAAGTACTATTACTATTATTATTATTATTATACAGTTTCCCATTTTTTTCTATCTTAAAAAATGTATACTTCATCAATATGAAGTTCATATAGGCCTATATATGCAAAAGAGGAAATTCTGTTATCATTTACTTGCCCTCATGTCATTCCAAAAGTGTAAACTGCAAGACTTTTTTGTAGAACATAAAAGAATATATTTTGAAAAATGTCTCAGTGTTTATGTCCATACACTGAAAGTCAATTGTCATCAAAAGTCTTTGGTTACCAGCATTCTTCAAAATATGTTCTTTTGTGTTCCACAAACAGGTTTGCAATGACATGAGGGTGAGTAAATGATTACAGTATTTTCATTTTAGGTGGGCTATCCCTTTAATAAAATTAAATAAAAAAACCTACATGCCTCTGTAACAATATTCCATATAGCAGCTGAATCTCTGAGCAAACGTTTTAAGCTGTAATGTGGTTATGATGAGCTGTATACACTTACAACACAATAAAAGGCATTTGTATTTGGCTCAAAGCCAGCCTGTACTTTCCAAATGTAACGATTGGATCTACTAGCGCTGCTTTGGGAAACCCCTCATCCAGGCCAAAGGTTGTTTTCTCAAAGTATACACTGCACTGCTGCAGCAGAGATGCCAGGTGTTAACTAAATGTATTTAAATATTAGTTTCTACTGCACGTTTCCTGTGAATGACAAACATAAGTTTGCACAAAGCATAATGATAATGTGAAGTAACAGCAACAAAAGTGCTTTCATATTTTACATTTGAACATTTACTGTCCGAACACTGAGCACAAGATCAAACACATTTGTATGATGACTACATAAACAGTAGCATATTTAAATTCCATGTTTTCTTTTTAAATCCATTTCTGGATTAATTTATCTTTTTCCACTCGTGCTGCTTTTCAGGCCTGTTTTAAATTTCTGAATTAAAAGTCATTTTGATATTTTTTGGAGTGCATGAAGTAAAAAATGTGAGGGTGATAATATAGCAATCCAGATACAATGCTTCATTGGAACACTGAACACTGGAGTACACAATGATTTCAAAGACTTTTGCATGATGACTAGAAAAACAATAGCATATTTAAATCCCATGTTTTCTTAAGATATAACAAATTTTTCAATTCATTGTTCTTTTTTTTAATTCATCATCATTGCTTTTCAGGCCTGATCAGAACAATCTCTCTCAGTATTTTTAGCCAAAATACAAATCACACACTATTTTTAACTGCCGCCAGCTTTTTTCTGCGCTGACCTTTGAACTGTTAAATTGTTCCTGGTTTTTAAAAAGGGTGTTAGTGGCGGTAGAAGAGTGCAACCTTCTTTCTGAGCTGAAGTACATCCTGACGGATTACAAGAACTCCAGAGCAAAAGTTGCTACCCAGCATGGCTTTAGGCTACCTGGGTCACGGCCCACCCACTGCAGGGGGTTCTAGGTCAGAGGAGCCGGCAGGGAGCACTGCTTTCAGACACCAGAGAGACTCCTCAGTTAACACACAACCTCAGGGCACGACAAACTCCACGTCAACCACAACCTCTGTTCATGCCAAATGCTTTAACAATGCAGCTTGAAGCGATAAACATGGAAAGAGCTCCATATTTGTAAGTTCATCGCTCAAAGTGGACACAATTACACATTGTTGGTTTCAAAAGGGCTATTTATACAGTAAGAAGGACTAATTGTGCAGAACATTGTGAAAGAGTTTATTTTTTACGCATTCAGAAGCAAATTATACAACAATTGACTCTCCAAATTAATAGAGCGTTTGTATGGCTCTCCAATGAAAGACATTATTCAGCGGAAAGAAAATGTCAAATAGTGTCTCAGCAGCACAATTGCTAGTCTCCAAAGCTATTGTTACCACGTTTTTGTTTTGACTATCTGGGAATAGAGGAGTATATCGCATCTATTTACTCTCTGTTACAGAACTGGGCGGTGCTCTCCACTACAGTGGCTTATAAAAACAGTTTTTGCCCACAGAACAGCTATTAAGGACTTGGGATCTGTGATAAGGACAATATTCAGCAAGACTTCCTGGCTGACATATGATAATGAACAATGGCTAAATAGGCCTCTGTTGCCCGGATTCGGCCCTGAAGTATAAGTTCTTAGGAGGCTGTCGTGACCTAGAGCTTTCTAAAATGCATAAATATAAACCGTAAACTATTATTAAAACTGATAGGTGCTGAAACAGAGCAATATCTGGTGTGATCAGCGCTGCAGTAGTTTTGGTCTCCACACCCTGTCAGGTGCTTACCTTTGTGGTGATGCATGGGCAGTGGCCCTGCTCCGAAGACTGGCGTGTCCGTCACTAACGCCTGGAAGCGTGTCCAGCTGTCCTGTCACTCTGTCAGCAACGCTGCCTCTCATGGCCCGAGATTAAACGATCCCGATGGGGCCTCCAGGAGAAGTGGCTCACCCTCCTCTTAGGACTTGTGTCAAAAATGTTTCAGCCCAGGTAATTTGCTACAGTCAGTGCTCCTTTCTCCGTTAACTTCAAAAGCTCCTGTGAAGGGAAAAAAGACAAATGAAAGAGGGGAAAATGGTGTTTAGTTGTGAGTAGCGAAAGATTGAATTCTTGAGGACCGGGATGGACTCATGAAGAGTGTCTTCCTCCAGGTACACTAAGCCAAATCTCAATGATGTCCTTGCAACCAGTTCTACTTTTCTTGTCCTCTCAATAATTTACATTAAAAATGTTATTTATACATACAGTGATGAAAATACAAATGGGGGGGGGGAATAATACCTTAATGAAGATAGATATTATTTTTTAAAAGTCATGTGGTCCAACCAGCATGCTGAAAAAAACAACAACAACAACAACAGTAAACCGTGTGTCAAGATCAATAAGTCTCTTAAAATATCAGATACCTATGTTTTCTATGATAACATTTCATGTGGTAAATTTAATTCAGTTCATAAAACACTGTGTGGTGTAACACCTCACAAATGTAATGATATTTAGCAATTACATAATTTATTAATATAATTATTTAATTAATAATAAATTATTCAATTAATTAATTTTTTAATGTTTCATTTAAAATAAACGATTATATATATTATATAACAGTGAGATTTTTAATTTTTTCTGCATTTATTTGATTCAAAGTACAGCAAATTACTTTGGATAAGGAATAAATTACATTTTAAAATATATTCAAATAGAAAACAGTTGTTTTAAATAGTAAAAAATATTTCAAAATTTATGTTTTGTGTCACTGGATCAATAAACATAGGCACGGCTGAAGAGACTTTCTTTAAAAAAAATTGCATTTTTTTAAAGAATTTCAAAAAATCCTGTTCAAAACTACTTTGACATGACAGTACTCATATATATACAATGGTTGAATCATTCAGACATATAAATTTTCACTCTTTGATATATTTGCAGCATTGCTAAATCATTTAAGTTCATTTTTTCCCTCATCAATATTACACAATACTATAATGACAGAAAACACAGAATTATTTGACATTTTTGCAGATTTATTAAAAAAAGAAAACTGAAATAATCACATGGTCCTATGTATTCAGACCCTTTGCTGTGACACTAGGTGCGTTCGACTTGACACACGGCACCTGGACGGCGATCAGCCCGAGAGTAATAGCTTGCAGTCAGGGGAGAAGCTGAAAACGGACACTTCAAGCCGGACACTTTCTGCTCCCGTTAGTGACGCTCACGCGGTGTTTGCATACTCTATCACAGATGAAGTGAATAAAACGCAATATTTGTCAAATACACGGACGTTTCAGAAACGTTTTCATGAGCAACAGAAACACTTTTGATATACTGCTTAATACAGGGCCGTCTGTTCAAGAATAAAGTTCAACAAAACATATACTATTTAAATACCAATAAAGTGAGGGTATATTTACTTTTATCAGTGTTTTTTATTAAATGTGACTCAATATAACATTGCGACTATACAATAAAAAAGCTTTTACAGTTCTAAAAACAGATTTGTGAGCAGTATTGGATTTGATGTATTTGATTTTTCATGTGGTGAATTTGGCCAATCGTGAAACAGCTGTATCGTCATCAGCGCTCCCGCAGTCGCTCTGGAGAAATTGCGCCGGCTGAGTCAGCCGGCTGCTCTCGAAACGCTCTCGCGGTACTTTGATGCCACACGTGACAGTGACGTGGCGTCGGCGCCGGTTCAAGTCGGACTAAATTTCTAACCGGCATGCACTGCTTCAAGTCAGCTGCCGATCGGTCTGCTAAGTGCTGCATGAAGTCGAACGCACCTACTCATATATTTAACTCAGGTGCTGTCCATTTCTTCTGATCATCCTTGAGATGGTTCTACACCTTCATTTGAGTCCAGCTGTGTTTGATTATACTGATTGGACTTGATTAGGAAAGCCACACACAATATAAGACCTTACAGCTCACAGAGTGCATGTCAGAGCAAATGAGAATCATGAGGTCAAAGGAACTGCCTGAAGAGCTCAGAGACAGATTGTGGCAAGGCACAGATCTGGCCAAGGTTACAAAAAATTTCTGCTGCACTTAAGGTTCCTAAAGGCACAGTGGCCTCCATAATCCTTAAATGGAAGATGTTTGGGATGACCAGAACCCTTCCTAGAGCTGGCCGTCCAGCCAAACTGAGCTATCGGGAGAAGAGCCTTGGTGAGAGAGGTAAAGAAGAACTAAAGATCACTGTGGCGAGCTCCAGAGATGCAGTCGGGAGATGGGAGAAAGTTGTAGAAAGTCAACCATCACTGCAGCCCTCCACTAGTCGGGGCTTTATGGCAGAGTGGCCCGACGGAAGCCTCTCCTCAGTGCAAGACACATGAAAGCCCGCATGGAGTTTGCTAAGATGGTGAGAAATAAGATTCTCTGGTCTGATGAGACCAAGATAGAACTTTTTGGCCTTAATTCTAAGCGGTATGTGTGGAGAAAACCAGGCACTGCTCATCACCTGTCCAATACAGTCCCAACAGTGAAGCATGGTGGTGGCAGCATCATGCTGTGGGGGTGTTTTTCAGCTGCAGGGACAGGACGACTGGTTGCAATCGAGGGAAAGATGAATGCGGCCAAGTACAGGGATATCCTGGACGAAAACCTTCTCCAGAGTGCTCAGGACCTCAGACTGGGCCGAAGGTTTACCTTCCAACAAGACAATGACCCTAAGCACACAGCTAAAATAACGAAGGAGTGGCTTCACAACAACTCCGTGACTGTTCTTGAATGGCCCAGCCAGAGCCCTGACTTAAACCCAATTGAGCATCTCTGGAGAGACCTAAAAATGGCTGTCCACCAATGTTTACCATCCAACCTGACAGAACTGGAGAGGATCTGCAAGGAGGAATGGCAGAGGATCCCCAAATCCAGGTGTGAAAAACTTGTTGCATCTTTCTCAAAAAGACTCATGGCTGTATTAGATCAAAAGGGTGCTTCTACTAAATACTGCGCAAAGGGTCTGAATACTTAGGACCATGTGATTATTTGTTTTTCTTTTTTTAATAAATCTGCAAAAATGTCAATTCTGTGTTTTTCTGTCAATATGGGGTGCTGTGTGTACATTGAGGGAAAATAAATGAACTTAAATGATTTTAACAAATGGCTGCAATATAACAAAGAGTGAAAAATTTAAGGGGGTCTGAATACTTTCTGTACCCACTGTATGTGTGTGTGTGTGTATGTGTATATATATATATATATATATATATATATATCAGTAGCTCACAAAAGTGAGTACACCCCTCACATTTCAGCAACAATTTTAGTGTATCTTCTCAAGGGACAATACTGCACAAATGAAACTGGGATATATATTAGAGTGATCAATGTGCAGCTTGCACAGAAGTACAAATTTACTGTCCTCTAAAAATAACTCAACATATAGCCATTATTGTCCAAATAACTGGCAACAAAAATGAGTACACTCTAAGTGAACATGTCAAAACTGTGTCTAAAGTGTCAACATTTTGTAGGGGCACCACTGTTATCTAGCACTGCATTAATCCTCCTGGGCATGGAGCTCACCAGAGCTGCACAGGTTGTTGCTGGCATCCACTTCCACTCCTCCATAAAGACATCACGGAGCTGCTGGATGTTAGACACATGGTGCTTCTCCACCATCCGCTTGAGGATGCCCCACAGGTGCTCAATAGGGTTCAGGTCTGGAGACAGACTTGGCCACTCCATCACCTTCAACTTCAGCTTCATCACATCTTGGCGGTGTGTTTGGGGTCGTTATGTTGGAAACCTGCCGTTTGGCCCAGTTTCTGAAGGGGGGGCATCATGTTCTGCTTCTGCTTCCACAAAGATGACAAAGTGGACTAGGCCTAGGCCATCTCAAGCAGACAAAAACATGAACATGATGAATAGGACATGTGGCTTTGCATGGTTAAAGTATAGCTGTTATCTTAAAGTATAATGTTCTCTGGGTGTGAGGGCAGCTCTTGTCTTCAATGTTCAGCAATGTTCAATGTTCAGTAATATCAATATTACTGTGTTTAAACCACCTCTACTCAAACTCTCCATCTCTGTAAAAGTTTTAAATAGAAGGAAATGATCAAGGCTTAAAAGACACATACAACATACTCCCATAACAACTGTGAATTTTTTTTTTTTTTTAAATCGAGTCACTTCTCTAACAGCATGTTTTAAACATAATTCCCTGTGGCTGTGACGTAATCTAACAAAAGGTTTTTCTGAATCTATGGAATGAGGAAATGAAATAGACCCCCATTAACCAGATCTGTCAACAATACAAGGAAGCTGGAATCATTAATGAAGACTCAGTGACCTTACAGCTAAACATTAAGATTGAACACATGCAGACTCCGTGGAATGGTAAAGTGACGTAAGGTTTGAGAATGAAATAATCTCTTTTTCCAAGTTAGAACAGTTGATTCTGACTAAAATAACATTCATGGGACATCACTCAATGGATATCCAAAACACAAAGACTTATACCGAGAAATTTTGCACAAAGTGGGATCCGTTTTCAATGAAACCACAACATTTGTGCGTGTGCGTGCCGGCGAGAGAGCCTGTGCTTTGAAGGACGGGGCATGTACAAGTGTGTGCACGTGTGATGAAAGTGTTTGACAGCAGCCCTGCCTCGACAAATTGCTTTTGAGATGTGCCAACACAAATGTATTTAACTCAGAGTCCAATAAACCGTGGCAGGAGCAGTGACATCTCTGCGCTGGATCCTTGTCAATGTTTTCTTTAAGTCTCTCCCTCCCCGTTTTGTACAAGATCAGGAATGCATGAGTTGCATTCACTATTAACAAGACTAAGACTACACAGGTAACAGGATCAGCTCTAATCAGTGTGACCTGAGAAAGCTTGAGCGGGGATTTCAGGCTTTTGTCCTGCATTTTCCGAGGTGATTTCTTCCCCACCACATTTAATTACGATTACTGAAGCAGCATTCCTCTGTCCAGGCAGAGTGTCCTCTTTAATTTGTGCTTCACAAAACCTGCAGAAAGACAGCAAATGTGCTTCGTGCTCTTTTACCTCACAATGAACAATGGCCATCTCATAAGTAATGGCACTGGTACAGAGAGAAGCTTCTGAATGTGAAGACGGCAGAAGGAGGAGAGAGAAAAAAATAACCATTATCCAAAAACATGTTCTGTCATGTCAGAAACACTGTTTTCTCCAGCCAAATCCCCTGGTGCCTTGCTCAGAAAATATTCAGGCTTTGTAATAGAGATGTGGATGGCAGATAGAGATGTTACGGATTTATCCAAGACTGCAGGAGTGAGAGAAAAATTCTGACATTTATGAGAGAGAGAAGTCATGCATCCTCGGCTTACCGCCCAGGAACACAGGTAACAACACCAGGCTCTCTGTGCCTACAAGCCAGAGCTCAATTATAGACTGAACCTGTTAATACTATCTTATGTTGCCCTCTACTGACCACTAGGCTGAATCTTTGGAGAGAATCCTTCACTCTTTCCCATGTAAAACCATTTCATATTTTTGTCAGTACTGGGATGAACTGGGCTTTCATGTGACGTTACAACATGTACACTATTATAAAAAATTATGTTGTTTGTGGATTACAGCAGAATTCAAAAAGGCACTGTAGTCTAATAACATTTATTATTTTAAAAAACCAACAGTAATTGTAACTATTAAATCACAGAAACCATTTTAACATTTTGCCTGACTTATAAAAACGCAGTATTTTTGGTCATTCGATATATATATGTGTGTGTGTGTGTGTGTCATATGCTTGCAAAACATTAAACATTAAAAAGTATACTGCAATCATAGACACCACAAGATGGCAGTAGAGTACTTAAAATTAGTGTTTGAGCAAAAAAAGATTTTTATTTTTATTTTCAGTCTGTTGTTATGATAGTGAAACTGTCCAATATAATACCCCTTCTAAAGCTTTGTGTATTCTGACTGGTGGAAATTTTAGCTAAGCCAAGATGGTCCCAGTTATATTTTCATAAGTAATGTACAGACCTCTGAAAATTTGTAAAATATGTCCTAAAACATTCCTATTTGTAAAATTTAGTGTATTTAATTTAGGTCAAAGTTTTATGTTACAATCTTATCTTATAGTACAATAGCACAAAAATGTATGAAAGTTTTTATTTTTGATTAATGTACTATATAAATTCATTAATGTATTTTTTAATTATTTATAAAAATGAAAGAAAATAATCATGGGAACTTGTTTTTGTACTGACACTGCATCGTCATTTAATATCCAAATGTTTTGGCTGCAGGAGCTTCTTCTGAACCATATGGCCTAAAAACTCTGATAGTGTCATATCATTGCCTGGTGTTAGTGGTGTACACTTGTTACTATAAATATTTAATAAATCTATATTTTAATGCATCTCTAAAGATAGTCTAGACAAAGTTTTTCCTTTTAAATGAACACAAGAAGAACTGATAAAAAAAAAAAGATTTTATTCCACTGCTAGAATCACAGGTATACCAATGAAGACAAACATTGGTCAAAACAATAAATAGTCAAGCTAAAAGTACACATCACGAAAAACATGACAAAAGTAATACTAACTGGAGGCAAACACAAGTGATAACCCTATGCTCATGCCACACCGTACATCCATTAGGTCCCTCTGAGAGGGACTAGCAGTGCCTAAGTAAAAGGAAAAACCCCACCATGGTAAGAGTTCAGCTCCATGGTCTCCATATGGACTGGGTTGGAAGAGAAAAGGGCTCTGGTCTAAGAGCCAGTACAGGAGACTGTGGTGGGGTAAAATCTCTATCCATATTGAGCAGAATAGGCTGAGGCGCAATGACAGGCCCATGGAGTGACAGTGGTGTTGAAAGGGGAGACAGTGAATCAGAAGGAGCAGGAAGAGGACAAGACATAAAAAGATATGGAGGGGAGTTACTGGGAGAGGAGGATAAGCTGGTAAAAGTGGGGGATGATGGCGGGGAACTACATTGTGATGATGATGATGAACTGGGGAGAGAAGTCAATTGATGCAAAAGTTTAGAGCCATACAAAGATGATTCAGGGTGTACGAGAAGTTCCTGGTGGTAGTTCTGGCCTGACGGTGACAGAAGGAAGCCTGTCTGGGCCACTGGTTCACTTCCTGCTTTGGAAGCACCAGTTTGGATATCAAGATTGACCCCCAGTTTCAGATGAACTTCCTTCTGTTCAGATGATTTAAACCTCCCGTAAAAGTCTGATACATAGATGTCACTTGCGTAGATGGGGCCCATAGAAACAGATACAACAGACTGGTTCTGAGTGGCCTTAGAATCCATTTGATTAGACATCACTGCAGAAAGATAGAAAAACATTACATAAATTAGGCAAAATATTACTAATAAATAACAGCTATTAATACTAAATTCAGATGGATGAAGTAAAAAGTAAAAGCAGTAAAAACGAACCCTTTGTCTCAGTTTTTCTTGTGGTCTTCTTGATGTACTGAACTGCAAGGTCTAAAATCTCTGCTTTTTCCAGTTTTGGATTTTGTAAACGCTGTGGAAGGAGAGAAGAAAGTCGAGAGACATTTTAGGGGTTTGTCAGGGAAATAGTGCAGAAATAATGCGAAGTAATGCATCATAAATCGAGGACAGGTACTTACTGTGTCTGCAGTGTTCTTGAAAAGCAGATCTCTTAACGCATCTAGGTTATGGTTGATTCGATCTCTTCTCTTCTTCTCTATCACAGGCTTTAACTTCTTTAAACAAAAGTTAAAAAATTAGACTATTAATAAGTTTTACATTTCCACCATTTAAGATTTAACCATTGCATGGAATTAATTTAACATGTGCAGGTTAAATTAAATATAAAGTATTTGAGAAAATAGAAGTTGCTTTTAAAGAACTTACTCTTTTGACGCCTTCTACCTTCGTCATGTTGAGAGTTGTACAGTTCGCTCTTCACGCTAATTCATAGATGTGGGAAACTGCTGGAATCGAGCCAAACGGGAATTTTAAGCCTCTGGAGTAGCATTTGATTGGCGGAGAGGTGGCAGTGACGTAGGCACCGTGAACTTTCCACCCAACATTCTTCGGCCTTAACTAAACAATCAGTAAACAGTGTTATGACATCTAAGGACAAGCAAATCTCTGACTATTTGTAAATATAGTATTTAAAACAGCCATTAATAAATAAATTGAAGCTTTATTTAAGCATATTTAGAAACATTTGATGGCGCAATTGCTTCTATGGAAAAAAAGTTTGCCATTTGATTGTATGACTCCAATATGCAAATATCAGCAAATGGTTTTGAATACACAGCTGAGGGCAATACTTGAGGTGAGCAGCTAAAACACATATAGGCACAAATGGCATCTGTTCTAACATTTTGGTGATGAAAGTAGCATAACAACAATTTTGTCAATACACTAAAATTGAAAAGTAAGTTGAATCGTTGTCTAAGTAAAATCAAAGTGATGCCAAAGTGACAAACTGCATGGATATAAGCATCGCACTTTTTAAAAAAACATTTTAAATTAAATTACTGATAAAGAACACTGAGCTGATCTGAATTACATGAATTGCATAGGCTATTTATTGTGATAAATTATATGAATGGAAACAAATATCATATCATAATGGTAAAGAATTAAATATAGGCATATAAATTCTGTTTAATGCGGAGAAGATGGAAACGGTTTTATTTCTATAAGAAGATTCTCACTTTAAAAATAGAGACAATACGATGCATTTTTGGAGTCGCGCGCCAAGTGAGATTAGCTCGAGGCAGTCAGTGAAAAGTACATGCGCATCCTGCTTTATGGTGAAAAGGGGGATGTGAAGAGGTGTGATGCCCAGGCTTTTACAGCAAATCTGTTAAGTGTGCTGTATGGCAGTGTTTTGATAGAAGTGTGAGCGATTAGGCCAACCATTGTCCCACGCTTACACTTGTAACCTGTTGGAATGGTCAAGTGGATCCTCAATTAATCAAAGCAAAACTTTGAAACTTTTTTAAACTGATGTAACGTCCTATTGGAAGAGAGAGAACACATATTTTTTAAAGACGTTTTTTTAATAGTTTTATATGTTTTTTAAGCTTTTTTCGATGGCAGTTGGAACGTCCATTTTCTTTAATAAGAAAGTAATTTCCAAATGAAATTAGCTGTAGCTATTCGTTTAAGCCCTCATTCGTTAGGCGGGAGAATTATTTGCGAACACACGAGAAGACCCCACACACATCAAAAGACCAGCAAAAAGACCACTTTCAATTGAAGCCACACTTCAGTGACTCAACCAAGTCAAAAACACGTCCTCCTTTGTTATACAGAAGCTTCAACTGTGATCCGACCTGATACACTAATGAAAATGCAGTCTATAGTGATAGTAAACCAGCTGAAATAAGTAAAATACCTTACTTTATTTTTATTGTGAGATTGAATTTACAAGATGAATAGACCTTGCAAGTTAATATGTATGAAAGCACCTAATCCTGAATTAGCCTATATTCTCTCATATAGCATTGTTCAATACAACATACTGTGCAATTAGCTATAACTGTCCAAATGGCTAAACCGTGCACTTTTATCGATAATCATAACGGTTTGAAATTACAGCAGGTAATATGCCTAATCGCCTTTCAGCGGTTCTTTTAAATATGATGCATGTGAATGGTTCAGACCTTCTTTGATAATCTTTGGCAATATCTTAACTGAATAGTCATCGTTTAAACATCCCAATGGGGGGCTAAATGGGTCATTATTGGCTCTTACTTCACAATTGACATTATTTACAGGCATTGTCGCTTTCATCCAGCATGTACGTGAACATTAATTAGGGCTATCTCAGGGACGCACGTGATTGGTCCGTCTGCTTTTATCATTCATAATAAGAAGAGTGGGCGTGTACTGACTGTACCATAAATGACCTGAACTCCAAAACGATGCTTATAATCTCACTTTACAGAGGGATTTCGTTAATCGCCAAAATGAGTAAACAAGCTGCTGACATACCGGAACAAAAAGACTCGAGACGGGTAAAAACCAAACTTTATTTGTTTTACAATGTATTTTCAGCCCTCTGAAATATAATTAGGCTATAATTCACATAAGCCTTACATATTGGTCTATTTTGTTGTTTTCTTGCAACATGACAAAATTTGATATGAAGACTTGTTACTTATCATGTCAAGGCTTTTAAGAATTTTACCATAATATTTAAAGAACACTATTTTTAATGTTACAGGTCTCAAAACCTCTCATGGAGAAAAGAAGGAGAGATCGCATTAATCAAAGCCTAGAAACCCTGAGGATGCTATTACTTGAGAATACACACAATGAGGTAAGTTGGGTTTCTAAATAAAGACTCTTACTTAATGTAGCTTGTAAAATATGTTTTTATCTGACCACATTTCTTCTTCTTTTTAATAGAAACTAAAGAACCCTAAAGTAGAAAAGGCTGAAATCCTGGAAAGTGTTGTGCACTTCCTACAAGCTGAACAGGGATTGGGGACTGACCCTTTTAAAATCACCAGAGGAAAAAGAGCACGCACAGAGGAGTCTGATGAAGACCTGAGTTCACCTAGCAAATGTCAGAGCTACCGTGATGGAATGAGGACGTGTCTCATACGAGTCAACAATTTTATTGCTAGCAAGAGCCATGAGTTTGGACAGGGAGTGGAGAAAGCATGTGCAAACCTTCACAAATCACCCTCCGTCCAAGTCCAGCTACTGTCCACACCATCCCGTGGAGAAACTCAGGTGCATCTCAATGAGGATTCATCACTGCCAGCACAGCAGCATCTCCAACTAAGCAATTCTTGCACACCATCTGGTTGTGCGAAGCTTGCACAAAGAACTGTTCTGTCTGCTCCCGCCATAACTTCAAGTCCTAGGCAACCTGTGATGCTCCGTGACGGTGTCTGGAGACCTTGGTAAAAGATCACGTCCAAAGTCCCTGCAAAGCTCTCCAAAGACTGAAAAGGCCAGCTAGGTCTACAGTGATTAATGATTCAGCAGTGTGGGAGAAACACGGAGAATAGACCGTGAATTGTGTAAATATGTGGATTTTGTACAGTAGATGCCAAAGATTTATTTTGTTTTAAAAAGGCATTGAGAAATCTGTGCCTGTGGTGATCTTACAGCCAAACAAACAAGATACACATTTCTGTTGAGATGTATATATTTCTTAGTTAGAGCTTTGATACTTTTATCTCAACAGAATTTTCTTTCAAGACTTTTACAAAATTCATTTTTGATGGAGAATCATGTACTTAACGAGGTGAATGTTTCAATGGTTTTCTTCATATTTTTTGAACTTGAGTGCCAAGAAACTGTTTAAAGCACAAGTTCAGGTCATTTTTATTTTTTTCTTTGAGGTGTTTGCCATATAATTGTGTTCTTCTAAAACACTGAAAAATGTTCCTTTCATTCAAGAGATTCTGTTTTTTGTTGCTTTTTATCTGCTGTTATTTTTCATGTCAGCAAAATGTGAAATGTTGTTCATAAAGTATTTTCTTATACTTTGAACAAAGAAATAAACCTCTCTGAGGATATGTTCTTTATCTTTGGCCTACTCCTGTTTCTAATGTTTGCGTGTCCATTAATTCATTTCCTGAGGTATTCAGCATGATGGCATTGTTCTTCAGATACGGTGTGAATGTTCAGCGTTCCAGCGTGAGAACGGTTGATAACTTGATAACAGCCCTGGCATTTGCAGATTTTCATTGGGCAATCATTTGGTCATCTCAGTAATGTTGCACTTAATCTATGGAAGATATATAAAGTATTGAGGTGCAGATTGCTTAACCGCTGAACGTAGGTGTGGTCATTATGAGCTTTTGTCAGAACAATGGTTTGGTTTAACATGATGTTGGAATTTGATAGCACGTTGCCTATTTATAAATAAATGTTCTGTAGCAATGTAGCCTATATACTCGGTCCAATACGGTACAACAATTGCTACAGAGTTTGGAAAAGTTATTTAAAGTATTTTTTTTTACTTACAAAAGATCAAATGAATTATTTTAAACAGCTTTCAAATCTCTCTCCTGCATCTGATTTTATAGCATATTGAGTTGGTTACAAAAGCGCCGTTCTTGTCTGTATGGATGTAACAGCTCAAGAGTCCAGCATGAAATACACCAATTTAAACTCTGGACGAATTAATGAAACCAAAATTTTGGTCTCAGTATCCTAACATTTCATCAAGATATCCAAATTAGTCTAATCTGTGCGCCCAAATGTTTTGGAAGATTCGACTGCGCACGACAAACGATTTTTGATTTAAATGATGAGGTCGTTTTTCAATTAGTTTTACATTTGACATAGTAAAAGTTAGGCCAAGTCTGCTATCTCAGTGACTGCATGCGCTAAACCCTACAATCTAAACTAAAAGTAGTCATAAAACAATATGACCTGGAAAGTAGATTTACCAGTAGATATAATGACTTAGTTGTACTTAACGCTCATACTGTCCCCTAAATCAACCTTCATGTGCAGCTTTGTTTCGCTCCCAGCAAACATTGGTCCGACGGCAACGTCGTGTCCCTGGCCAAAAATAGTCGCGGTAGGACGACATAAATATGTAAAAATATGTAACACAGAATGCCATGCACCGGCTGATGCCTGAACCGGTTATTACAGACAGATAAGTCTCCCAAATGCCATTCAACACAAAGAGTGTAAATAGATTATCCTGACCGGATGTGTGCTTTTGTCCGTTCTGATCAACAAAGAGCAATGCACGCAGCCAAGTACATCAAACGTACAATTATAAAATGTAGATGTAATGTAAAGTAGTCCTATAAATTATTCTTTGACTGTGGAATGTTGTGCTACCATTAGTTCTTAATTAGGTTCAGCAAACGATTTTTAAATCCATACAAATTCATTTAGACCTCAGAAGTTTAGCAGGCCTTGTTGTTTAACCGTAAAACTCTAATGTCCTGGACACTATTTATTTTTGCGCATCTTTTTGTCACTTATTAATTGTATCACGCTTAAAGTTAAGAACTTTTACTTTTGAATCAGCCTATGAATATTTTAAATAAATGTCAAAACTTATTTTCAGTTTAATATAGCTATTTTTATATTGACATTCCGCTACCCTAAGCGGTTTGGAGAATGGGTGGATGGATATCTTAACATTTGAAAATGAATAGTGCAGTTTTTACGTAGCCTATAATGTCCATATTGTTACGCACAAATTCTATGCAATTTCACACATCTGAATGTGTCAAATTCTTGTTTTCTCATGAGGTGTGTAGCGGGCACGAGTCTTTGAGCATCTTGCTTTCTTGCTTTCAAAACTTCAGCTTACATCCTAAACATTTTTCACCAAATTTAACTCGCTCGTGGTGGGATGATTTACAGACACATCTCTTACAGTGTGTATGTAATAAATCTGGCAAATCTTCTTTTCAAACAAACAAGTTGTGTGTGGTTTATTTTTTGCTGTCTCGCTGTCGACCTGTTGTCAGATGTTGCCAAATTACGCACAAGCGTTAGGTGCTGACTTTCTCTGATTGTCACCTAACTCATGGGAACGACGTTTATGGCAAAGCCATCGTCCCACTTTACTAGTACAACATGTGGTGCTTCTGGCCATTTGGCAAAGAACTGTAAAATTAAACCGACGCGTGTCCTGACCTGGTTATGAAAACAAACGCACAGTGCAGAAGACACGCGTGTTTAGGTGACGATCGAGACGCGCACGCGTTCTGCGGTAATAAACGTGAAATCACGGTCACACTCTACTTCAAACAGTGTCTATTTGTTTTCAACAATCATTATCACACATTATATTAAATATTGTTATTATATGTACATATGTATATATAATTAGCTTTGCATATTATTGCTTCAATAAATAGCTAATCCCTTTAGAAGCTTTTCGCCACAGTTTACGATTTGGACTTAATGCGGGTGTGTTGGCAACCTGCTTTTAAAGCGTATATACATCTTCCTTACAAGTAGCGCCGTTCTTCTAATGCCTTTTATTCATGTGCGTTAATCCCCGGCGGGTGGGAAATGAAGGGGGACAGGTCCCCCTCCGCGGGATATTAATTGGAGGTAAGCATCCACAATGCGGACGTCTGTGCTTCAGCGCTTCTCCATTGCGCGTCTGATGGAGTGTTGCGCAGGGGCGGATACACACCCTGTTGACCGAGCGCTTTAATAACATTACCCTGAGCAACATCTGGCCCTATGCACCACTCGCCTGCCCCTTTAATTAGAAAAACGAGTCGCCTCACTGGGCAACTCTCAAGGCTTTGGTACATAGTGATGCACAGCCAGTCTGAGGTATTACCTGACCTATCTTTTAGGAAGCGCAATATGCCTTCATGTTTCACTTTTATTATTATTATTATTAAAAAATAAATAAATGAATAGTTGTACTTTTACTATGACCTAAGATACTCATCATCATTCATTTTCTAAAAGGAAAACTCAAAACTAGACACACTACTCATGAAACCAATGAAATGAACTGACAAACTTCACAGTGTCCTGTTTTTTCAGTGACTCTTTCCCTCATTGAGGTGTTGATAAAGCCCATACATTTCTACACATTCTCCAGGCATTCCCAGAATAAAACAGGAAAGGAGAATAATTGTAATTGTATTATTATTTTTTTTTTTGTAGCTGTTTTCTCCTCTATTTTATATATTTATCACATGGGAACTTTTCAACTGATTTTTGTTTGTTAAATTTTTAACATTTTTACTCAATTTAGTTTACTGTATTGTACATCCAACTTTATAATGTTTATTTACATCTAAACCTCCCATTTTTCCTAAAAGCATCAATTTATTTAATGACGCTTCTTGAAAACTGCAACAAATTTTATGCGCACAGATCTTGTAACTTATCTATATTTTAAAACAGTATATATAATTGTAATTTATATTCAATGTATCTGTGTATTTTATGGATTCTGTGCCATACACAGAATATACAATATACAAAAATAAAATGATATAGAAGACAATGTATTGAACTGTGTTTAATTTTATCATATAAGTTTGTGGTATGTGGAACTTGTTTCATGCTAATAATTCACGTTCGGAATTCAGTATTAATGTTAACCAAAAGTTAAGCAAATTATTTCTTGTATTCAGCTCAGCCCTGTTTATAACCCTCCAAAATGTCCCACGTTAAAAACTTTAGTGTACTGCATACTTGTGGCAGACATTCATACAGATACAGCAGTGTTCACAATTTGTAACAGAAACATGGACACTTTTCACAGACTGTCATGAGGCGTTTTCAGTTATTATCATTGTAAAAATGGCTATTTTTAAAATATATTCTTATATTTAAATATTTTAATTAAAAAAAATGAAAACTACATTTATAACGCTATACTTTGTGTTATATTACCTTGGCATTCAATTACAGAATGCTGCTCGGTGAGTGTTACAACACAGCGGGTAATACAACCACTGAGAGTGCTGAAAACTTGACATCACTTTTTTTTTCTTAAGAAAAATGCTATCATAGATTTTTTTTTTCTTTCACTGTTAGAGCAAATAGGAACACAAATGATATTTTTGTAGTTATGTTCACCTCTACAGAAGTTTTCCCAACTATGGGGACTTCCGATTCTGAGAATCCCTGAAAAGTGAAAAGGGTCCACTGATGTCAAAACAAACACTTTTAACATATTAACTGCAAGAACAAAAAGAGGACACTGAACATAAATAAACAAAATTTATTGATAGCCTAATAGCATCAAACAAAAAACAACTACAGAATTCTGTTAATAGACATGTGAACAAGCATGTGTTATTAGCAGGCATATTCAGTCTCTGAGTTTTGCTGGATAAGACTAGTGTCCAGATTTCTAATCCATTCAGACTTTCCCAACAGCCTGCCCCTGAGCACGCTGGTACTCCTGCTGTAGGCTGGACAGAACTTCCCGATGCTGCTCAGACTTCCTCTCCATCTCCTTCAGTAAAGTTTCATAGCGCTGACTGAG